>CM035592.1:6155334-6426538 GCA_020423425.1 Chrysopa pallens
AAAATATTTGAAAAAAAAAAAAGTCGAAATATTTTACAGCACTTGTCAATAATTTATTCAGATATAACGACATTTTTTCGATATTGCCTAAAAACTTTGATATATTTAGTGGCATTTTATTCGTATAATCATATTTTTTATAATCACCTGTATATTTGTTCAATTACTTCTTACATCATGAAATTATTATTTTTATGCAATAATTGAAATTTTTAAATTTAAATAATTGTAGATAACAACTAAACAGTATTAACTGTTCAAATACTCAACATTTGGTAAATGGAATATGAATATTTGAACTGTTTTTAATTATTATTATGAATAAAATATTCTGAATCTGCAGTCCATATAGTTATCAGAGTTTGTTTAAAAATATGTATTATAATTCTATAATAAGTGTTTATTAGCATAATTTGAACTAAAACAGTTGCGGATGTAAGTAGGAATTTATATTCTGTATCTTACAGCTTAGCAGTTGGGTCATGGATCCATTGAAACTAATTGGTCGATTTTGCTCATTTACGAACTTCAACTATCTTTTTAGGTCGAATATACGTTGGTTATCGTTTTTTAAGGTATCTTGATGACGAACAGGTATACGAAAATGGATCAACAAATTAATTAAATGCTTCTATAAACACTCAACAAAAATTTTATTCTGAATCGTTAATTCTAGCAAAGCAATTATTCTTTATGAATACAAATTTCAAAAAGGAAAAACAAAATATAATTGTGCTTACCTGCATCCCACAAAGCAGCATAAACTCCACAATAAAATCTTCATTTTATTTCACAAAAAAAAAAAACAGATAAATCACTTACATAAACACACCTCAAATCAAACTGTTGAAATCAAACGATTTTGAATGAAACCTTTTTATTTAAACGATTCGTAGACTTAAATCAAACAATAATTTTAAATAAAATCAACATACAACAATAAATAATTTTGTTAAAAACATAAAATTATATTGTAAATCAACAATTAACACACGATAATAATCATTAAATTATTAATTAAAGCATAACACTGTTTTTTGATTATTTTAAATAAATCAACAAATACCAATCTAAATCACGTTTATTTATCATAAATTAAAAGATAACAATTAATTGAAATAAAGTGCAATTAGTTGAACATCAACAAATTGCACGCTACGTTTATTATAAAATCATTAAAATCATTAAAACTTATTATAATTATTATTTGTTGATTCACTAATAATGATCTAAATGATTTTGTATGTTTTTGTTGAGTACTTCAATTCATTTTGAAGCTGCAACTCAATTCAAAAATAGTTGTATGCCAAATGATAATAAAAAATAAATACTTTAAGTTTTTTTAAATATTTTTATACCCATTTTATTATTTAAAAATACCTCTTATTTTTTTGTTTTTGTTTTTATTAATTTATTTGTTTTAGCCTTGGAACAAAATTTATCAATTATTTTGAAATATCTACCGTGTGCAACTTTAAATCAGTCACGTAAGAATTAGAAATGCAATATAACGGAATACACTTACAATTAAGTCATTGAATTAGTGTCATTTACTAAAAAGTTATCATTTGCTGCTATTGGATAATGGGAGTAGAACCCACATCCATCCAAAATATCAACAGAAAACAATAAATCAAGTTATTTCAACCAAAAATTTACGACAAGATTTTTTCAAAAAGCCATCTCGATTTAAAAGGGATTATCAACAGTTGTTAGAAGCACACTCCCTTTTTTAAATTTGTGCACAAATAACACTTATCCAAATATTATGAAATTTGGTATCCATAATTGTGACATAAAAAAGGGCGGACTTATCGAAGAGTTTTTCTCAAAAAACCATTTCTAAATATTTATTTTTGAGCTAAGTGATTAATTGAGAATTTTTGGTGATCACCCTGTATTAACTTTAGTAATGAAATAATGTTGATTTTCAATAAAAAAAGTGGTGGTATTTTGTTTTTGTTTCTGTTTGTTAACTGACCCCTCCAATATATGGATTGGGCAAGGCCTGTTAAAAAGCGTATATTTAAATTCCGAGCAAATACTGCAAGCTCAATATAAACTGACAGGCGTACAAGTTGAATTTTGATAATCAAGTAGGAAGTAAAATTAACGTAGTAATTTTGTAATAATATTATAAAAATATTAAGGGATTACATGCGCGCTAATAGTTAAATTAACTTGAGAAAGATTACATACACACTACTACACTAATCATATGTGTTTCTTAATAATTTAGCTATTTCTTAATAACAAAACGGTAAATAATTTTTTATTATTATTTAATTCAGAAAGAATAAATATTCAATTAGTTCAAAGTTAGTTTTTTGAATTATAATGTCATCATTGCAATCAATGTAAATTATACGAATTTTGATTATAAATAACTCGAAATTAAGAAGATCAATCGACTTCAAATTTTCGACTCCAAAATGGTAATTCTGTCTTAATACCCTTAATGAGCTCCTATTTCAAAAATTAATAATTTTCAGACACTATGATTTTAGTATCACAATTATCTATCAATTTGGGATCAATCAATGTTTTCTATTAAATTCTATTTGGTTTCGTAGTCCATACTAAAATGAAGGTGTTTATGAATTACTATTGTCTGATTGAATAAGTTGCGTACAATAATTTAGTCTATATAAATACATGTAAGGCCTTTTAAATGCGACTACAAACCTATCTAAATTCGCATCTTTTTAATAAATGTTAATTAAATTATAGTTAAATGCTACTCATGAATTGTTCAATATATTTAATAATTAACAATGTGAAGTAAACAACCACTTACAGTGTTAATTGTTTAAATAATCAACATAAGGTATTATTATTCATTAAATACTATAAATATAAAGTCCGTACAAAGTTATAAAAGTTTGTTATATAATTAAAATTTGTTTGTTTGAAAGAAACAAACTTTTTTTTTCATTTTGAAATTATTTTTCATCTGGCTGTTCCTTGTTTTTTTATAGTTTAAATGTAGGATTATAGATTCATTAGACTCAATCAGGCTATTTCGCTTATTACCAAACTTGCACGGCACTAACGAATTAATTTAAGATATAATAGACGCCGATTTCGAAAAGTATTTTTTATAGAATTTTTTTATTCAAAATTAAGTTTTACTTTGAAGTCATTGTCTTCAATTTGAAGTCAAAAAATTTTTAATAAACCACTAAACAATTATTTTGGCCTTTCTTCCCCTTAGATCAGCAATCATTTCTTTCTTGAGAAACTTATTAAAATTCGCTCTTAATCAAAGAATTTTCTCCTTTTGTTATTACCTCGTTCAATTTTGGAATCGATTGGGCAACTAAGGAACGCCACTATATTGACCTTCAAATTGATCCATAAATGACAAAAATATCAGTTGAGTATACATTAAAAAATAAAAAATAAAAGTATGCAGAGGAACATAGAACTTCCTTTCGTTTGAAATCGGTTAAAAAAACTACACTGAATTAAAATAAATTTTAATTTATTTTGATTGAAAATACATTTTCTCTTACCTTTGCCAATTAATTTATCAATAATTAAATATTTAGGGAAGACCTTGAGACCTTGGGGTTTTTACCTATGAATTCCACTGCAGTGAATGTATTGATGTCAACAAACCTTCCAAAATATAAGTCATTGAATACTAAAATGTTTTTTTTTTTTTTTGGCTTCAGCTACTTTAGCCATATAGCCAATAACCAAAGGGGATTTTTTTTATACAACAAGAGTACACAGTACTGACTATGACTGCAGTAGCTTAACTTTATTGATTGGTCAAGGTATGTAATTACCTTACGTCAGTCCCCGGGGGACTAAAATGTTTATCATTTTATTTTATGTGATTCCACTCACGCACCCCACTACGCCACATCTGGGTGATGAAATTTTCAACATTAATTACATAATAACAGGAATCGATAATGCAGCAAATTTTAGCAAAAAATGGTCACTAAGGTTTGTTCGGAAAGCCAATAATCTTTAAGTTATTTATTAGTGATTAAAAATAACAATTTTTTATTTTTTATTAAAAGAAAAACTATGTTTTTGAACAAGTTTTAACGAATAGCTCCAAAACATCGAAACAATGAAAATAAAAAAGTGAGTTTATAAAAAACCAAAGAGAAATATTGATGCTGATTCTTTCAAGGAATAATACGGAACAAACTCATGGGGCCTTTATTAAAATGCGTAAATAGAATGTTAGAATGAGTCTTAGTTGAAGTCGTTAGCTCAAAATGTAACAGAAAGTTTAAAACTGTTGAAAAGCGTTAATATTTAAAATTTTTAATCATTATTTTCAACCATTAAAATTTTTAATCATAAAAACCAAAAATATATTCTAAAATTTCTGTATTTTTATTATAGCTAGTTATTTGAGCTGTCTGAGCTAGATAGTTTGAGCTAGATAGCTATTTGAGCTATCGATTTCAACAATAACTTATATTAAAGGTCTTTGTGTGAGGTTTGGTAAATTTCCAAATTATTATTCGTTTTTATATTATTTAACATTAAATTAATGTTTAATTATATTTTTCTCAATCAAAATATCAGCTACAACGTACTAAATATAATTCAGATAATATTGAATCTACAGAAATGGAAAATAAATTTTTCTACTTAGTTTTTCATAAACTTTATTCTTTTTTCTTACTCTTTTTTTTTTTTTTTTTTTTTTGATAAAATTTAAAATTTTAAGTTAATCGTGAAAATCTTTTTAATGATGCATTTTTCAGTTAAATGGTTATTTTTAATCACTGAAAATAACTTAAAAGGTATTGACTTTTGATAAAGAAAATTTTTAAGTACATTTTTTTGCTTCAAATTTGTTGTTTTATCGGTTATTTTGCAACTTATACCCGCTTAGATGTGGCGATCCCCATCTGCACTAATTATTAATGAACAAATTTGCAGATACATTATATTTTGTATTTTAATTTGTCCATTTCAACGAAAATAATGCAAGGATATTTGTATAACATGACGATCTGACCTCTGGAATCATTTTTAAACCGGTCAGTTATAAGAAAATCTACCCAAATAATTGTCAGAATAATAAATCAACACTTTAAATGCTAAATCTGAATTCGTCACTGTTTTGGATATAGGTATAGGTATAATAACCTTCTTCTTTTGAAAGTCGGTTAAATATAAAAAATAAAAAATGAATTTTAATAAATATATTTTAATTTTCAAATTCCATGGATTATCAAATACTGCTGAAAAATTTTTAAACTGCAGCAAAAAATTTTTTGATGTAATCTGAAATAAAGCACACATAAAAACAAAAGCGTTAAAATAGTGCGAATGTTACATACAGAATGCAGATAGATTTCGAAGAAAAATCGTATGCTTATTTTTGTCAACAAGAAGTTTGCTTAGTCCCATCAAAATATGTATTTGATGTGAAACGCTTTCATATTTGATGAAGAACATACAAGATAAATTGTAGCTTTTATACTAAATGAAGTAGCCAACAAAGAATGGTCGAAAACCAAATTATCAGACTTGATGATTACGGTCCTTCATTAACCAATGATGCATGGTACCGTTTCATCGCTACGAACGTACTTTACTTATAGGAGAAAGCGGTTCAACAGTTTGTCTAACTATATGAGATTTAAGCTCGATAAATCATCAAATTTCCCTTTATTTAAGCTAGGTGAATCGAGGACTCGAAAAAGACACAGCCACACTGAGACACTTCATGCTCTAACCAAATATTGACGATGGCATATTAAAATCCACGTTTTAAGTGACGTCTTTTCTTCGAAATCTACTGTCAAAACAATCATTCACTCAAAACCAAAATTTTTTTAAAACTATAGCGTGTTATATATGATGCATGATAAGCCTTGATAAGCCTTGACAAAAAGAATTGTGGAAACAATATTTCGAAGGAAGTTTTTGAAGTTACCAACACCAAAATTAGGTTTTGTTCATTTCCAAACTAAAAATTAGTGATGACTCTAATAAGTTTTGACACCAAATCATGCATACACCAAACACTGTCGTTCTGGAATGGAAATTGGTTAAAAATGATGAAACTGTACCTTTCATACCATAAGCAGAATGCGTAAAATTTGTTAATAGCGCCTAATTCATATTAGTAGAATTACAGCTCGTCAACAGCTCCTTAAAAATAAAAAAACAATTCATAAATAAATTCTTCTAATAAATAAATGTTTATTTATAAAATAAAAATTTTAATAAAATTATTAAACTACAAAGATTAATAATAAATAAACTACTTTTTAGACTCTGGCTGGATGAATCATCATTTTGATGTAGTAATTCCGATGGTGTTAACAAATTAATACCATTTTGGCGTCGAGTTTCCTAGAAGAAGAAAAAAAGAATTAATTCAAGACATTGGAAAATTCTTATATTTTCGGTTAAAAAATATTTTCATGTCTACCTTAGACAACTGGTTGATTTCTTGATAAAATTTGCCAGATTTCTTAATCGACGTTGATCTTTTCGGATCCGTGAAATTGGTTTTATATAAGCCAAATGTCAGTCTAAAAATAAAACTCAAAATTAATGACGATCCATCTATCCAATTTTTGGGTAAACATACGCATAACCAGTATCCCATTCAAAACTATCCATTAAACTCCATGCCACTAATCCACGTACATTACTGCCATCTTCCGTGACAGCTTTATGGACTACATGAATATATTCTTTATAATATTTGATAACTTGATCAACTTCCTTTTCTTTGATCCCAGCACATCCAGTTTCAGTAATAATTGTCAACGGATTATTGAAGTGTTCTCGAGCATCATCTAAAACTGCTTTTAATCCTAGGGGAACTATCTACAAATAATATCAGGTTTATACATTGCCAAGCTACAAATCAAATCGAATTTTACTTTGTAAACAGAATGAGATTAAAAAATTAATTTTTTTTTTTTCTATATTTTTGAATAATAGTGAATTCTAAAATTCTAAAAACGTTATATTTTCAAACATTACGAATCCTTACCACGGAATTTTTAAAGAATTTGACAAGAAATCTTTCATTGTTAAAATTATATGAACAGTAACTGTTTACCTGGTGCCACGAGACTGATGTTTGCTCCCAATTTGGATCAACATGTAGTGTAATGCGCATGTCATCAGTAAACGTTGGATCATTTAAAACTATTTCAGGATTTGCTCGAGCTAATCTTGACGTATAATAATTGACACCTAAAAAGTCTGCACTCCCTTTGATATATTCAATTTCCTCTTTCGTAAATTCTGGCAAACGAGATTTTTTTAAGCCTTGTAATTTAGATACCAATGCTACATTTTCCTTTACAATTTCAGCATAATCACCTTTTGGTCCAAAAATTGGATTTACAACCCATCCAACCTAAATATTGATACAAGAAAAATGTACATTTAATATATGGGTCATCTAATTTGAAAAAGTATTTGACATAGCATAAAATTTTTGTATAAATCATCTTTATCAATATATAAGGACAAGATCATTTAGGGTCCTCACTAAGGAGTGGCACTTCCTCCCATACGCAATTCAAACTTTTTGACTTGCATGACGGTTCAAATCAAACAGATAAGGGGATGGAAGTCACCATCCAAAACACAACTATTCAAGTGGTGACACTCTTTGTGGCTTAATGACTATTATTTCCACTTCTACATCTTCAAATAATATTCAATTGCAAGAAGTCTCCAGTTTTATTGATGAGAATGAACTTAGAAATAAAGAAGGAAATTTCTATATTCTTATGATAATTGATTTAATAAAAGGAGCGACAAAAGAGGCGTTCTAGCATGCATGCTTCTTCACTCGCATCACTAGTGGCTTGAAATTAACGTTGCAGAGAAATAACCAGATGACAAATGTTCGTTCACTGCCCGCTCTAATTGTATTATACACAATTATTTCTATAAAAAAGACATGATTATGGCATTAGTCTCTACGATATTTCTGCCACGTTATGACCGAATGTTGCTTCTGTATGAATTGGACCTGAGATCATGGGTGCGACGTTCATGCTTCAAATACGTCTTCAAAATGAATCAAGCCTTAATCGTTCAATAGATCTGAAATACTAACATATGCATTCCCTCGAATTCCCGCATCAATATCATCTTGATCCTGGGAATATGGAAAATGGTAAATAAAACTGGAAATAAAACCAACTAAACCATTTTGCTTGGCCTTAAATTCATTCTGATACAAATGATAGGCCCTTGCATGCGCTTTCAATAAATTGTGCATACATAAATAATTGCTAATTCCTGGAACATATTCTTCTGGTGCATAAGTAACGTCACCATAACCCAAAGCACAAATATGATACGGTTCATTGAAAGTTCCCCACATTTTAATTTTATCACCAAAATTCTCAAATACGGCTCGCGCATATTTTTCAAAATAAGGTATAATCAATTCATTTTGCAATCCTCCCAATATTTGCAATCTTTTTGGCATGTCCCAATGATACATCGTAACAATTGGTGTGATATTTTTCGCTATTAGCGCATCGAATAATCGATGATAGTATTGGAGACCTTTTTCATTTAATTGTTCACTGATTCCACCATCGGGCATAATTCGTGACCAGGATATCGACATTCGATAGTAATCAACGTTTAGTGTGTCGATCATTTTGACATCACGCTCTATATTATTGTAGGAATCACATGCGACGTCACCGGTGCTTTGATCCAGAATTCGATGTGAATATTTATGTGTGTATTCGTCCCAGATACTCTCACCTTTACCTGAAAAAATTTTCATAAGTTTTTAATTGAATGGCAAGTCGAAATTCAATGGAATCTACATAATTTAGAGCACTTTCAATGAATTAAATACTTCTTGCAGTATTCTTCATTTATCACAAGATATGCTTCTTTAATAAAAATGTTTCTAATTTTTGAGAAATTTTCGAAAATTATGAAAAAAGCTTTATTTTATCTTCGAGCAAACAGTAATGATAGCAAACGAAATGCTCTTTTGAAAAATTCGTTCAACGTAATGAATTTTACAATAAACTTTTTAAAAAAAAAAATTATTTTTATCATGAATAAAATTATTTAAATAAAATGTCTTCAAATTTATTTGCAAAACAATGAGAATAATGAAATATTTCACTAAATTATTTATTTATTCTTTAAATTCAAGGGCAGTTTCATACATCAGACAAATAATTATTGTTAGTGCTTATGAAATTTTCAATGATATAACACTAGGTATCATGTATAAGATGATTTTTTAGTCATATTTTCCACGAAAATATAGACTCATCGAGAAAGGGCGGAGTGTGTAAGAAATCTATTTTATTAAGAAGTCTGTTCAATGTCACTTAAGAATTAGAAGCGAAATCATACAGTTAGGTTTCTTTAAAAGTATTTAAAAAAATTAAATTTTGTTACCATCTTGATTCCAAGCGCCTTCAATTTGATACGCTGACGTTGCCACTCCCCAGAAAAAATTATGTTCTGCTACTAACTCTTTAACTTCGGCTTTCCAATCTTCGGCTGCATAACTAGTTATAACAATTATATTCAATTACATATAATCAGAGCCTTGAATATTTAAAATAAATTCCATGAGTCATACAGTAAAATGTCGGAACACAGGCAAATGATAAAGCTTGGTTTCATTTTGCAAAATATATTTATAGTCATTCTATTTGTTAATATTTTTTATAACCACCGTGTATTTGTTCAGTTGCTTACATCATGTAACCTGTTATTATTGTCTAGTAATAATTAAAAAGTTTGAATTTAATAAACAATCGAAGGTAACAACAAATCGGTGTTAATTATTTAAATACTCAACATATTTGAGTATCAATGAATAATTGTTTTTAATTATTTTCATTATTAAAATATTCTAAATACGCAGTCCATATATTTTAAATAGCTTGTTATATAAATTGTAGAAATTAGGTCATGGATACATTTGAATCCATTAACCGGTTTTGTTCATTCTCGAACTTAAATTTCTATTTTAGGTCTAGGTTTTTATTCAAATATGAGGACAATCGGTCATAAGAAAGTGGATAAATTATGTGATTCTATGAACACCGGTACCAAAATTCTGTTTATAGTGCGGTCAATATTTGAAACCGCTATGAATTTTAAACTAATTTTGACGTATGTGCTAGGTTTAAAAATATTTAACTTTATGATTTCATTCTTCTCTCGTTCAAACAAAATTTATACCATTTCAAAATAATGTCTTCTTGATAAAATATAAAAAGAAAATTATAATTGTTGCTTACCTGAATCCCACAAAGCAGCATAAACTCAGAAATAAAATTTGCATTTTATTACACAAAAACACACAATAAATAACCACTTTATTAATAACAGCAAAACAAAACAATGTTTGTTGATTACTTTAAATAAATCAACAAATTCCAATCTAAATCACGTTAAATCTTTAAAATCATCAGATAAAACTAATTGAAATTAAATGCATCAACAAATAGCACGCAAATGTTTATTATAAAATCATTAAAATCATTAAAAATTATTAGTTGATTCAATAATAATGATTTAAATGATTTTGTATATTTTTGTTGAGTTCTTCAATTCATTTTGAAGCTGCAACTCAATTCAAAAATGGTTATGGTTATGCCAAATGATTATAAAAATTTGCTATTAAGTCAAGTGCTTTTTTGTTAAACATTTTTATACCTATTTTATTTAAATTATATAAAAATACTTTTATATAAATTATTTTTTTGTTCTTTTATTAATTTATTTATTTTAGCCTTGAACAAGATTTATCAATTATGAATGAATTATCTACCGTGTGGAATTTAAATCAGTCACGTACAAATTAGAAATTGTTCATAATAAATGTAATCAGTTGCATTCAATGGATTTGAATGAATCTTTATTTTTTTGGTAAATTTTTTGTGTCAATTACTATAAAGTTTACCATCTGAAAATTGCTGTTATTGGGGAAATTTTTGTGGACATCCTGTATTATATCCATTTTATCAATGAAATAATGATGATTTTGATTTTTTGCTAGACTTAAGTAAAACTGGACTGATTTTGATTTTCTAATTCACAAGAGACCCTTCAATACGTATAATCAGTGTCCAAATCCATGGAATTTATATTTCTGTTGACAAATCAATCAGTATAATGTTCTGAAGTTCCGTAAAATGTGATTGTTTATTGATTGAATGATATGTGATTGTGATTTATGATATATCATTCAGTGGTATTATTGGATTTAAATAATAATGAATTCTAAATATTATTTTAGATAGTATAATTACTGTTTAGTATCTTCTATATTAATTAGTCAGCTATTGTAATTACCACTAAGCTCACTACCAGAATGGTTGAAATATTAAATTCTTCTTACCCAATATGTAATTTTTTAAAACTATTTAAATGTGATTTAACAGTATTTTATTGCTGCATATACTTATAAATTTATATAACGTAATGAAGTTTAATGATGCAAAAGCATCTGTTTAAAATACTCTGAAAAGGAAACGAATACCGATACGGATATGGGTCCTTTTAGGTCCTTCCGTCACATCTCTGATACAGCTAAGAGATAAGCATAGCATAAACGGAGCCCACAGCTCATACGTACAAAATGAACTTTGATAAATTTATTTTAGGTAGGAAGTATGCATTGTCATAAAAATATTTATGTGGCTATAAATATTTAATAAGCTTTAATATTTTATTGATTATTGTAAAAAGTGGACTTGCATAGATAATGTATACATTCATTAATTAATTAACTAAATTAATCTCTCATAAATTATTTGATTACTGATTTATGATCAATTTCATCATTCTCAACTCTAATTAAAGATGTTTTTAAATTATTATAAAAGAGTTTTTCTCGAAAAATGGATACTAATGTAAAACAATGTGTGTTTGGCGTCTGTAAAAAAAATAATGAACTTATACAGTAACTATTGAATATTCTGTTTACATACCTATAAGTTAACTTAGTCATTTAAACAAACATATTTATTATTAATTCTATTCTGTAGCCAACATCATCATGTCATTGTTATGGGACCCATTAAATCGGACTACAAATGTCATTTTTGTACTGAAAAAGCAGTATAAATATTTTTCGTATCTTTTGGTATTAAATTCAAATAAATTTTATTCATGAAATTTTACTTGTATTTAATAATTAACAAAGTAAAATTAAAAACCACTTACGGTGTTCTATGTATAAAAGATGATTTATACATGAAATAATGCACAATATTTATTTATTAAATTATAATCAAATTCATGCTAATTGTTAATTGTTTAAATAATCAACATGAGTTATATGATTCATAAAATACTATCTATAAATATACAGTCTAAACAGTTATAAAAAATTTGTTATGCAATAAATTGTGTTGAATTAGTTTATGGGTTTTTTTCTTAAATTTTCATCCAATATAATTATTATCTTCTTATTATGTAACATCCATATCAAAATATATTATTAGGTTGCCATCAATATTTGTTGCTAATGTTACACAAACTTTCTAATGCAATAAATATTTTCTATGTATATTTCTAAGTATAAAAGATGATTTATGCATTAAATAATGCACAATATATATTTATTAAAAATTCATGCAGAATATTTAAATAATTAATTAAAAATTTAACAATTTTTAAATATAAATTTGTGTTTGATATCATCAAATTTATTAGATATTATAAGACAATAATAATAAAAATATTTAATGTTAAATAAAATCATAAATAAATAAAAGTAGATGATCTAAAAATAAAAGTATTTGTACTTATTTATTTAAATACTTATGTGTAAGTAGATACTTATTTAAGTATTTAAAAAAATACTTAAATAAGTAAGTTATAAATTAATTAATTAATATTTACTTTACATAGTTTTATATATAGGTTAATCATATATTGATGCTATAAATATTATTATTATTATTAAAAATTCACATAGTTTACAATCAATCAATATGTGCTTACAATTCAATTATTTGAGTAGCTACCGCAATCATTTGCTAATTCTGTTTAGATATTTATACAGAAAAACTTGGTGTTTTTTGAGAGATATACCACAAAGAAGAGAATGGAATTTTCCCAGTCACGCATCCATGGAATTGATTGATCAATTTTATTAAATTTAATTAATCAATCATTATAATAGCGAATATTTGTGTAAATTTATTGGAAAATAATTATAATTGTTATGTTGTATGAATTTATTATCATTTTTATTTAACAGCATAGTCCCATGTTGAGTCTTATTTTCAGGTTTTAGCCGTCCTGCCCTTCAGTTACTAAAGTATTTTCGCAATAGTACATTAATGTATATGTAACACTTAACGAAATTCGTATCGTATTGTTCGTTACCGAATAAGACTACAGGATACTTTGATTTTAACTGACGGTAAATTTCTTACCAACATCAATCTGTTACCACATATATATATATATATATATATATATATATATATATATATATATATATATATATATATATATATATATATATATATATATATATATATATATATATATATATATATATATTTAATTTGTTTGACAATTCATATATAATTTTATTTAATTGTATGAAGGTCATTCAGTACTTTTATAAGTATAATAATTAAATTACAATCTATATTAAATCAATAATATAGCTACTTAATTAATAATTAAAATTCAATTCATTGTAATCAATTAATAATTATATAGTATTGATTATAAATACAATTATAAAACAAATTTTATAGACTAAAGATTTCAGTGTAACTGATTTGTGTATACTTCTTTTTGCAAGCCTCTTAATTTATTCAGTGTTGATCTTATTTCGCTCGAACTTTCGAGCGCATAGTTCGATTATGATAAAATTTGATAGACATATTTCTCATATTCACAAAATTAACTGAATAGAGTAGAAAAATTTAATTCCTCCCCTTTTGGGGAAAAATCTCCAAAATTACACTATCTAGCAATAGTTTATAGAAAAATGTGGTTAAAAAAAATTGATATGCTATCAAGCATGAAGCGGTTTTCGGTTGATTTTGAAGTGAAGCCTACAATTGATAAAACTACTAATATAAGCTAGATGTAAATATGCTTAAATTAGTAGTAAATATGCTTTGAAATTTGAACGGTTTTTAATAAAATAAATGGATTAATTAAAAGTAGGTTTGATATAAAATTCATACGTATTGTAATAATATCTAAGCAAGCAAGTAATTTAAAGTATATTTACCTGAATAAAATGATGAAATCATTTTATTGTTATCGTCATGGCCAGAGAGCTATTATTTAATTTTATATATTTATTTTGTTTGTTTTACGTCATTGGAGTCCCTTCAAATTTAGCTAATAATTTACAACTGCTTTTTGAATTTGTAATTTTAAACCAAAAAAAAAGGAAAATAATTTTAGAATTTTTTATCTTTCGATTGTAATGTCAAGGGTATTTTTTTTTAAATAAATCAAAGACATTTTTGTTAAAATAATTAATTTTGTGTAATATCCCGTATTTTTTTTTCTGCTTTTCAAGTTTTTTTAAAAAACTACAGGTTTTACAAGATTTCTATTCTTTGTAAAAAAAAAAAACCAAAAAAATTATGCGAAAAATGGAACAAACATCAAAAAACGAGAAGTAAAAAGTACTAATTAATTTTAAATTCTATAATTATTAATCAGAACTCTAGAATTTTTCGAATAAATTTCAATTTTTTACCCGAATTTCCTAGATCAAATTATTTTGTATTTTATAAATACGTATTTCGACTATAAAATAGTCATCATCATTATGAATTAGCTAGTTGTAATGATTCTTTGAGGAGATGTTACTCGTTACTAATTTGGTGACGGTAATTTGATCTAAGGAATTAGGGAAAAAATTGAATTTTAATTTTAAATTAGTTAAATAAATGATTTAATCATAATGAAATAATTTATAAAAGTACCGACCTTTTACGTCCTAATTTTTGAAGTCGTTTCGGTATTTTTGCGAAGAATTTTGTTTACATGAAAGAGATAATGAATGACATAAAAAAATGTCTGTGGTCTTAAACTATATTACTGTAAAAAAATACTTATCAATATAAAGCATTTTTACGCAATCAATAAACGTAAGCGCTTTGTAAGAGACAGTTCATTTTTCTGAAAGAACTAGTTGTTCAATTCGATAATCAGAAGACTATTGATCTGATTCCATATGAACATAATTTCTATCACTATATATTTAGTTCAATTACTTACCGTAGGCCATAAATTGAATGCACTTGGGAATTCTCAAATATTCAGTTCAATTCAATTCAATTTAGTTTAACATTTTTTTTTATTATTTTACAATGTGCTTGTAAATACACATTTCATAGGACTGTGACTTGTAGATCCCTGATCAATAGAGTTCTGATTAATCATACGTAAATTCAAATTCAGTAAATTTTTTTTAATTTTTTGGCATTTGTTTATTGTTTTAATTTTTAATTGTAAATGGTTAAAGTATTTTTTTTTTTTTTAATAATTATCGGACCCAACCAAGGTACCTTTGGAATGCCAAGCAGCAATTTTAACCATTACACCACCCCCGTGTAAAATAATAACAGATATTTGCAGTACAATATCTTATTGCTTTGTACAAATTTGCTGGAATTTTTTATTAAAATAAACTAAATTACTCGAAAACTATTTATCAGAGCAAAGAGATGAAACTCATCTCAATCGATTCTATGGATAAATCTGAATGATACTTATTGTATCTAGATCTCTGATGCGTTGTTTTTGAGTTATTGAGTTATTTAAGTTTTTCAACCTCTACAGTCAGTAAGTGTAGACCAAAAGAGATAACGCCTAACGCATTGTTACGCACATTTTTTCTGGCTAGACCATAAACGCTCGATAAGGAACTTTGTTCCAACAATACAAATGTAGCTTGTAATGGAGCTTCTCAAAATTAAAAAATTGAATTTAGAAGTAAAAAACGGTTCAAAAAATACTTTCACACTCTGACAATTTTATCTATTGAAACAGGCGAACTTCGATAATTTCGATCCAATAACTACCGAGCAGACAACATTCAGTTACTTTAATGATTTTTCTTTTGATTTTTCATTAATAAAATTTGATAGATTTAACTAATTGCACATTGAATGAAATTCATCTTTTGGCGTGTGAAATATTAATGTCTTCGTGCCCACCTTTAATTACTAAAAATTTTTATTGTTACACGAATTATTTTTCTAAATTCATTTCCATTTAACATTTTTATTTCGTTTTTCATGCTGAACATAGATTGTTATTTTTTAAAATAGCATTAAATTAAAATAATGCGTATTTTACTAAAATTTATTAATAATATAAATAATTATTGATTTTGTATGTTAATTTTATCAAAACACAGTATAAATATATATATAATTGGATATGAATTATGTAGTAAGTTCGTTTACATTTTTAAATGTCAATTAATTAATATTAAGAATTCAGATTAAAACATCCCAATGGAATTGAAAAATTTATTATTTATGTGCTAAAATAAAAATAGCTATTACAACACCACAAAGTGTTTATGAAAAAAAAAAAAAAACAACTTATTATTACATCAATAATCTATTTATAAATTTATAACTATGTAGGTACCTACAACACAAATAATTAAAAGGAGAACAAAGCATTCTGGAGCCTAATTGTTTAAAAATTGACCTTGTTACTCATAATTTACAAAAAAAAACTACATACAGTTTGTAATAAATCCTTGCCTACCTACAAATGATTGAAATTAAACAATAATATTACAGAATTCAATGCTTGAATATAATTTATAGAAGCAATCAAATTGCTTCAATTGATAAAAACATCCTAGACTATGATAGATTCGCTGAAAGTCACGCTGATATTTCGATGTATCGAAGTCTTAATATTTATATTTTCTGTATGACTCATATATAAATTGATTGTAATATTATTTTGCATTGTAAACTTGCATGTAAAATGAAGAGATATCATTTATACTATTTAAATCAATTATTGAAATATAGATGTCCCATTGTATATTTGTTCTACCCTTAAACATGAACGACTAACAAATAAAATAATACTTTTCTTAGCTTTAATGATAGATTCTTTAGTTTTGAACTATCATCTGTGTTTATTTTATTTTGTAGCTACCTACCCAGCTCCCCTTCATACATAGCTCATGATACATAACTAACAAGCTCACAACATTGTAATGAAGACATAAGAAATTAGTACATAAATTTATAAGCGTATGCTTGCTTTATAAACGTTACACTTTAATAAATGTAGTTAATAGAATGTGTGAGAAAATTATTAAAGTCATACTTGGGATAGAGATAGTGTAAATAAGTATGTAATGATTAGTGAGCTGGTGGTTTTATTTATATCAATAAAGTTATAAACATTGCTCGAACACACTTATCACTGGAACTAACATCGCATTATAAACAATTGATAATTGCAAATAAGATTATTGTGAATATTATTGACTGGATTGATTGATTAAAAGCGATTTGTAATTCTTAAAATTTCTAAAATATTTTATTAGATTTAAACAAGATTTTGAAGTTATAGTTCTTTGGACGTGTTATACAAAAATGATAAGAGTGCAATGTTAAGATGCGCTCGCATCACCGTCACACAAAATTCACAGGTTAATAGTGTTGTTATGATTTATGTTACACTAAATGTAATAAAATATATATTTATTTAATGAATTTTTCAAATTTAAACAGAGCTTTATAGGCTATGTTGATTGATCCTTCTCCAGTTCCTTTATTATTTTATTGTAATTAATTATTTACATACAATAAAAGTTGTTTTTTTAATGATGCCAAAGAAGTATAACTTCTGACGCGCGTACATAACGCACACGCACCCATTTTAATAGACTGTTATTTCAGAAAAGTTATTACCTTTAGGCAAACGTATTGTGATTTCCAACTAAGGAATGTATATTATGTACCACTTCTCTTTATAAAAATACACAAACTAACTCAATAAAATGTCGGTAAGTTTTTAACTCAATTTTTGTATTTCTTTTCTCAATTATTTGGTCGACCAACTCACCAAGGGTAACCAGAATAATAATAATAATAATAATAAGGGTATCATATAGCTTTAGTGATATTTGTATGTTGATTAATTGAAATACTAAAGTAAATAACAGTGAATGGTGGTGGGTGTGTTGGGTTGGGTTGGTAGCACATAGTATTCATAAGTACGTACAGTTAGTGGAGTGTAGTAACTAACGATAGCAGATAGAAGCTAGAAACTCAAAAAGGTATTATAATTACAAACAGGAACAAAACGTTTCTACTAAATTTATATTATGGTTATTATTCATTCATATTAAACTACTTAAATATACTCAAATCAAATTGTATGTAACATTCTTATCTTATGAGTCATCATTCTAATCATTCATACTTTATTCATTAATATAAACTTGGTTTTAAATTATTCATACATGTATTTACATGTTTTTATAATTATTTTATGAAAATGTCGTGTGTGACATTTCTACAAGCAGTTAATGTCAACTTCAAATTGGTTCCGCTCAATTCGTACAAAATATTCATAATATTATTATTAAATATGATATTTGTAGAAATAAATATAAATTTTATAGTTATAAAACAGTATTTTATTGCTTCCCAATAAATTATTACATTATTTAACTTAACAGATATTTGTGTTAAAACTTCTTCTATATTGTATTGTTAATTTATAAATTACAATTAAATATTAGTAATGTTTATAGTGCGTTTGGTTATTTTTATTATGGTTAAATGTAACAATCGTAAATTAATTGAAAATGAATGACTTAAAACAAGTATTTACTATTATTTATAATAATTTTATACAAGTTATTCATAATCAAACATATACATAAAGTCAAATAAATGGTGGCTTATATCTATGTATTAGAATAATAAATTCACATTATTCAAAAAGAGGTTTTTTATTCTCTAAAATAAGAATATAATTACTATGAAAAAAAATGGATGCGTGTACGTTATGATCTCGCGTCAGAAGTTATACTTCTTTGGCATCATTTAGAAACAATTTTTAATTGCATGTAAATAATTAATTACAATAAAATAACAAAAAAGACTGGAGAAAGATCAGTCAACACAGTCAATAAAGCTCAGTTTAAATGTGAAAAATTCAATAAACAAATATATATTTATTTACTTTACAAGTGTAACATAAATCATAACAACCTGTGAGTTTTGTGTGACGGTGATGCGCGTGCATCTTAAAATTTCACTCTCATAATTTTTTTTATGACGCATCTAAAGAAGTATAACTTTAAAAAGTAGTGAATTTTGTAATTTAAATTATATTCAATATTGATCATTTTTAAATTACAATACTCACAAGAAATTGTTATCTACATGTTATCGTTGTTTCAATCTGTACACTGTCCATTGATACTACATGATATTTGATTGTAGTATATTTATTAAACTGTATGTCTGTATGCCTGTGTGTCTGTCTGTTTGTATGTATGTATTTATGGATGTCGTTGGAATGAATATAGGATATATAAAATAAGTTGTGCTTTGATAACGATTATATTATATAATATTATATTACTTACAGAATATAAATATGTCATTATATTAATAAATTATTATCATTATTATTATTATTATTATTATAAAAGTAAGAGGAGAAGGGGTTCGTTGATACAGTATAAAATGTAGGTGCAATAAAATTATAGGTATAAAAATTATAATTACTATTGTTCATAAAAATATTCATAAAAGTTTTGAAGAAAATATTTCTTATATCTACTTTATAGATATGAAAGTAATAACTAATAGAGTTAATTGTTAAAATACCATAAACTGCATTTGTGTTGATTATTATACCGGAATTTAATGTGCCCAATAATCTACACAGTTTTTAAACAAATGTTTCTAACAAAAGTTGTTTGATTTTAAGAAACAAGCATTATTTGTTCAAGCTTTTTATCTCGTGTCTCTAAAATATGGATAATTGATCCCTGAAACCCAATTGACCAAATTTGGTCATTTACCAATTAATTTTTTCAGTAACCAATACACCACCAGAATTCCAGCTTGCTATCGCTTTACGTTTTTAAGTTTTTTGCCTTTTTACCTGATTCAAGACGCTGTAGTTTCGTTAGTTTTAATAGAAGCTAAAGATATGCCTTATGTGTAACATTACAATATTTATTCATTACGATTTAACCATTTTAATATGTATTTAAAATATTTTGAAGTTATACTTCCTCTAAGCGAGTTAAGAAAAAATGATGAGAGTGCAAATTTAAGATGCATCACCGTCACACAAAATTCACAGGTTAAAGCTGTTGTTATGATTTATATTACATATAGTATAAGAAAATATTTATTTATTTAATTTTTCAAATTTAAAACTGAGCTTTTTTTATTGACTGTGTTGACTATCCTTCTCCAGTCGTTTTTTATTATTGTAATTAATTATATGCATGCAATTATAAATTGTTTTTTTAATGATACCAAAGAAGTATAACTTTTTTGAAGTCAGAGTAGTTTATAATACATTTTAGTAATCAATTTCAAGTTTTCACTTTACAATGTTAATTAAAAATTTGGTTTATTGAACTATTATAGTCAAACAATGCCAAAAAAAAATGTGTACGTAAATTGAGACATCAAATGATAAAATTGAAAGCGGTTCATTTTTAAATTTATTAGAATGGAAATAAAAACAGTAAATTGATTTGACCAGAAATTTCAGTTTTCTTTTGCGATTCTTTATTTGTATTACAAAAGAACCAAATAATTTATTCTGATCGGTGTTCTTTTTGCAATTTTATGTCCTTTTTAAAATAGAAATTTAACAAAAAAATAAAAATAAAAATAAATATAGATATAATGAAATTGTAATTTTGACAGTTGGCTCATTGTTATTTATCGATACGCCTTCAAACATCCAAAATTGTTTGTTATTTGTGGCCTAATTCGTTTTTAAAATATCAATTAAACGGTTCAAGGAACGAACAAATTTATGTTTTTTTTTTTTTTTTTGTTGTATTTTTAGCAAATAAAATAATTATTATTAAAATCACATTTCTTATCCAAATAATCGAATGTCTATTCTAATTTTTGTGGGCTATTATTTAAATATACCGGCTGTCACACTGTTTAATTTAAATAATTTTTAATAAGCTAATAGCTGAATAGTTTTTTATTAGCATAAATAAGTTTATACAGAATCTCTTTGTTTGGCAGATCTGTTATACAACTTGACTAAAATACGGCTGGCTTGTTTGACAAACAGACAAAATATAAAATTAAATTACTAAATACTTTTAAAAAATTACAAATTAAAGCTTTTGTATGTATATAGTTTTATTTATTATTTTCATGATTGTAAATTAAACGTAGAACTGCATAGTAAATTGTTTTAAATACTTATAAATCATTATTAGTTTATAATTATTAACAATTTAAAATAAACAAAATACATATACATACAAGTATATAGTATTATTTGTGTTATTAGTTTCCATTTATTTGAAAACTCTTAATAGTACAATTGTTGGAAATTTCAATCACAGTAATGTTATTCTGAAACCAGACCGATTGTTTGACCATAAATACAATGAAAATTATCTCTATTTCAGTTTTAATCGGTTTTCATGTTGAAACTGTAATTTTTCAACAAACTATTAAACCATCACATGTATGTTCATGCAAAATTTCAACAATATCAGACGAACTTGAATATACGTATATAACTATGTATCTAAATGTGATGTAGTACATCCTGTACCAAATAATTCAATATTCTTATATGTTCTTTTTTTTTCTAAATTTTTTCAATATCATGAATGAATGTATTTCAATAAATTGAACGGTTTGATTTGGATGCTATTGGCCTTTCTCTTGTACCCATCTATACCATCTCCGTGAACTGAGCACCTTTCATTCTTAAAACGAATAAATAAAATCAAAAATAAATTCGGCTTCATTTACGCTTTTTAAATTTGTTTTAAACACATTTGTACTCTCTTTTTCTTTTTTAATTAAACAACTGATCCATGTGCTGAAACGTTTCATTTGCATTATGGACAATGAAAAATGTTATTTCAGGCATCTTTAACTTTCCCATTCAAAATAGCGGGGATCTTGAGTGAAACATCATGCTGAGCGATAGTAAGTCCAGGTAGCAATCCTATGCTCATTCTCTCTTAATGGTATGTGCAAATTTTTATTAAATAATTAGAGTAAGCATGGAGAAAGAGACTAACTAAATTGACCGTTTGTTTAAGCTCTTATGATTTGGTGTCAATGCTTTATATACGTATATTTGTGTGTATGGATTTAAAGATTGGACTGGACTGAAATTGTAATATTTCAGTAGTGTTTCAGTATTCAAAACAGTTTTTCTTATAATATCTATAAGAAATATTTCTTACTTCGATAGAATAAATATCTAAATCGAAAGCATAAAGTTATAGATCCCTGGAACAATAATTACCATGGCCCAAATCAAATATTTTCAACGTCCAGATTTATCTAATTATGAAAGTTAAAATAAAATCGACACACAAATACATTTGAAACGAATTTAGACAGCACAAATGAAGCACAACTCATTGTATATTTTATTTATTCGTTTGAATACTGACAGATGACCAGTTCACAGAGCTATCTATATATACTACACTATATATGTATAGAGAATTGGTTCTTGTATGAAGACATCATGCATGATACGCATATTATCTTCTGTTGACAAATTATTGAAACGTGTTTGTAATTCATTATTAGTAACTCAAATACACAATATACTAACAAGGTTGTTGGTTGGCTGATGTTATTCAATTCAAAGAGCAAAGCAAAGCAAAGCAAAGCGAAACCAACTGAACCGTTATATATTACATTATTACTCAGTTACTACTATTCAGTAGTATTCTTATTTTTAACTTGATTTATTCATTGAAATTATTTGTCAATGAAATAAAAACGAAACTAATTAAATTGATTCAAATGATTTGTGCAACTATTTTGATGTTTTGGGCAGATCATACTTTGGTAGTTGTTTAAATTGTTGAGTTTTTTATATGTTTGTAAGAACCTTAGGGTCTCTTAGACTGTCATAATTACCTTCTTTTCTCATACAATAGTAATTTAGAAAACCTAAATTACAAGAATTTTGAAATAAAAATCGCCAGCAAATACCAACTTTTATTTCTATTTATAGGTTTTCTAGAGAAGTTTCAATAAAAAATAATAATACTTATTATTTTACGATTAGAAAGCTAGTTTTCGAGATATTTCTTCAAAAACTTTTCATCCAGTTGTTAAGTGGATGTTATTTTTGAATTCTGAAGATTAAACAATCTTTGTATACATAATTATATGAATTATATGACATTATGTTTTAGATAAACTTGCAGCAAAATGATCCTAAGATCTGGTATAATGAGTTATTGTATCCTATAACATGAGTTATGGTACCCTTTAACTATGACTATATGGATCAAATAATACACATTTACAGAATTGAATTGAACTGGTTTTGAAGATTACTGCAGAGATAAACAACGTGACACGGGATTTTTATTATTATTTAGAGGAATCGATGCTAAACTGGATCGAAACAACATCTTCCCTGCATGGAGTATCATTTTTTAAATAGGATTGTTATTTTTCGAAATTAAAATTATAATTCCTCGAAGGTGAATTATTGGTTGACAGTTAGGGTTTATAATTTAATTTTTACAATACTCACAATTCAACAAACCAATAATATTTTGATTTTTTGTGGTAAAACATTTAAAATTCCGGAATCTTGTAAGATATTAAATATCAAAAACAATTTTTGTTACAAATCATAAGAATCTATTAATTTAACTGAGATGACTTCGTGGATGAGCTAATTTTTTTATAAATTGGGTGTCATAAGTTTATGACCTAATTTTTACAACTAAAAGACATATTTAAGAACAATTTGAATGCCAGAAAATTGATTTTCATCATTAATTCCATCACGTATGTAGCATTTTAACACATGCTTCCGTCATAATTATTTAGACAACGTGTAATGTTTATATAATGTTAATAATTATAAATCATTCAAATATTATAATATTGAATCATATACGTATATATAGGATATTTAAACAATTAAAATTATTAATTATTGTGTTTCACTTTTTATATAATTGTAATAAACATGTTTCCTTACGAAATCATTTTAGAAACGCTTCATTTAGGTATATAAACAAGTTCTATAACAATACGATTGTTAGAACAGCTAAGAAAATGATACGAAAACAGGGGAAAAATGTGGTAAATAAAGAAGATGATGCACCACATTAACATCGTATTGGTGGTGTTGTTGAGAACACAAACAATAATAATAATAATAATAATAATAATACTTGAATCACCTCATCCTTGTTGGAATGTTGATAAGTCAAACTGTGGGTGTGTATATATGACTACATCTTGTTATCTTTGTCTTAATTACAAACTAACTTAATTATAAAAAGCACACAGCTTCCTTCATCAACTTGCATGTACACCAAACACTTCATTTAACATTCTTGGAATACCTACAGAGCTATGTTTTGAGCTATGGTACGAATTTAAAAGACAAATATCAAGGCATATCTCAAAAACTTGCTATCTAATCATAAAATAACTAGTATTATTATTTTTTATTGAAACTTCTTTAGAAAATCTATAAATAGAAATAAAAGTTTTTATTTGAATTTGTTGGCGAATTTAATTTCAAAAACCTGGTAATTTATGTTCCAAATTACTATTGTATAAGAAAATAAAGTAATTATGAAAGTCTAAGAGACCCTAAAGTTAAGCTCTTACAATCATAATAACTTCAAATCTTTCCACAATTTAAAAAACCCCTAACTAAATTTGAGTTATATCTTTTAAGCGTGAGACTAAATTTAACATATTTATAGCTAGTTGCTCTGTCAGTTGTAGATCTCACTCTCAGATATAAGTAATGATTTCCAAAATGGGAGCGGGGAAATAAAAAATTAAGTTCTTGTTGATTATAAAACCGTTAGCATAGAAGTTGTTATTTTTTGAAGATTATCTTTTAAGACAAGTTAGAATTTTCATTCTCATTTCACTCTCATAAATTGCAAAAGACATGTTTTTTTTCTAATAAAAAGTTATAGTATTTTTGGACGCTTTCCCAATAAGAAGAGAAATGGAATTTTTCCAAGAACTATTTAGCAAAGTCCTGAAAGTAATAAATATGCTTACAAAATATTATCAAAATCGAACAAATCTCATCATTCTAGTATTTAATAATACACATAATCCCAAAAAAATTACAGATTTTCAAGAAGAAAGTCATTAAATCTATATCAAAAATCAAATTTTGTATTTAAGGTAAAATAATTTCTTCTTACTTTTTGTACATTTTCTAAACCTGCATAAAATTTACTAAATACTGATTTGACAGAACACGAAGGCATGTGTTGGGTGACTAATTCAATTTTAGCACATCGACACCATCTACAATGCAGAACTATTACTGTTTTATTTATTTGTCATGGAAAAGTTTTACATTAGTTTCAGTTGTTGATTATTAATTAAATAGAAAAGACGACATAATTATTGTGATTGAATTTAAAACTAATAAATATTAGAAGAGTTTAATATTTATCAGCATGCCAGTTAAAATTGTCGACACGAAAAATCAAATGAGTTCAACTAATAAACAATACTAGTGTACTTTTAAATACATGATCTGTACATAGAGGTGTTGTGAAGTGAATAGAATAATAATAATCATGAACCTTATAATAATATGATAAAAAACAGGAAAAGAAAAACCATAAGGGTATGAAATATTGCAGATAAGAAATAGAAAATATCTTTTACAAAACAAAAGCTTTCTGTTATATGAATTATATATATATATAATATGACTATGAGTTTAGTAGCTCATACTATACTATACTATACTAACTTACTAACAAGCTCATAACGTTAGTTAATTATGATACTACGATTACTGTTTGTTTAAACAACAACAATAATAAATACTTTTATTAGATTTAATATAAAATTAAATCAAATTCAAATCAAATTCATTACAAATGTTTAACTTTTATACGAAATTAGACTCAATCAATCATTTAGTTTTGTCAATACGAAATTTTCTTGGATCATGTGACATTAATACTTTTATCAACAGGCTCTTTTTCAATCAATTTCAAATCCATAAAAATCTCAAACGTTTGAATTGCTTATATGCATTTTTATTATCTAAAATTACATTAAAATTTAAATATTTTTTTTTTATAAAATTAAAAACGTTGTCTACAATATTAGTGACGTAATATTGCTATATAAAATGACCAGCATGACGTCATAATATGCCAAGGTCATGTGATATACAGATTAAAAATATCACTGATTTTAATTATAATAAAATAATAATGTACTTTTATGATTCATTAAATATATTTGTGTATATTTGTAAAGAAAAATTTTAATTTTTATTAAATTTCATCAGTTATTTTTCACTTTCAAAAGTAACATATTGATTTCAATGCAAATCTCTGTCATTTTTCAAGCGTTGAAAGTGACAATCCAGCGTATATCTCCTATGCAATACACAAAATAAGATTGTCATGGAACCTCCATTCAGTATCTATTTAGTTTACGTAAATTTTGCATGGGAATATCAATGTTTTTAAAGGTGAGAACGGCTAAATTGGAATTTTGGATCTACTCAACATAGATAAGTAATACCGTGGTTCAGGCTGGTCAAAATTTGTATAGGAGTATAGGTATCCACTTTATTAATAAGACTGTAAAATTTTCTAAAGGCAGAATTCCACTTAAACAACTTGTAGGAAACATTCATCTTTGACGCATGTTACACGCAGTCTTTCAAGAAAAGTAACACAAAATGAATAAAATATGTCTTCTTGTCGTATGTTACAAGTTGACACCGTTGTTCCTTGTGGATTTCCTCAATTCCCGACATCCTTGTGGTGTTTTCCTTTTTTGTTACCATTTGTAATGACAAGAAGTTGCCTGAATGGAATCGCTTTAGACGCACGCACATGTACGATAAATAACATGCAATGTGATTCATAAAATTTCGCATTAATTACATTTTGTGCCACATAGTTGAACACCTACATTAAGGCTACACTAGGAAACAAATATCAACCAAATCGCGTACAGTGTTGCCCCAAAAGAATTCCACCTTTATGAAGCATGTGCGTGATTAATCAATACGATGAGGTTTTCTACTCACAGTTACGTAGCCGTAAATAGAATTATTTCATAGGTTTTGGTTTATGTTTTATGTAATTTAGGTTATATATTTTAAAATGCCACAACAAATGCCTAATAAAATCTGTACTTACATAATATTGAATTATAAAATCATCTCCTATTAGTTTTGATATCAGTTAAAACAAATAATTCTTATAAAGTGACTATGAAAAATGACTTGATCTCGGTATGGTAGGTAAAGAAGTAAAATGTATGATTCACAGACTCCACAGAACCCCCTTCTCACATTTCATTCAAGTTGATCATCAACTTGAATGAAATGTCACCAAATATAATAATTTTATATTATTTTATACAGAAGAGTACAGTAATTATTTATTTTACTTGTACTAACATACTTACTGTCTGTCTTCTTTATTCATTTAGAAAACATAAGATATGACTTTATTTATATTTAATAATTATAAAAGTAGGGATGAGAGTGGGGTGATGGTAGAAGTGTACACAGATGAAGCTGCTATTCAACAACGTTCATAAGTTTTAGCTAGTTACTTCTTATCTATTTCATACAATACGTACACATACATATTGTATACATAAATTATATTATAATTTGTATGCTTTTTTTTTATAATTTTAACTTACTTTCTTAATTATGTTTTTCTTTATTAAAGTATATTTATTTTATTAAGACTTTATTAAGGAGGTTGGTTCAGTACTACTATAGACAATATCTAAATAGTATCGGTGGAATGTGTAGTCTGATAGTGATCATGTTCCACATAACGCTGTATATTTTTTACAATTTTTAAAGTAGAATATCTTATTTAATTGTTCGACAATCTGTGCTTAACTTATATCAGAATTATTCTATATGACTTCAGGAGTTATGTGATTCAAATTCATAACTTTATCAAACTACTGTAATGTTCAACTGACCTCCTTAAATACACTGCTTCATTATTATAACAAGTAGATCTGTGAACTGAACTTTAGAGCTCATTCGAAATCCGTCATCAATCAAAACACGTTATACTGTTTAGAAGATTGCAAATAAATGAAGCCATTCCACATAACGTCGTTTCTCTAAACACATTCGTCTCTCTAAAAGTATGAGTGAAATCTGGCTAAAGGAAAAAAGCTGTCCCTTTATCTCTGACGTAATTTGATTGTAGAATAAAATTGCAATCTTTATATTATAGGCAATAATTTGAAGACAGTGATAGCAACATGTGAATATGCCTTTAGTCATGATGTGTGGTGTTGTATTGCTATTGATATTCAAATGTTGAATAAATGTTATAAAATTAAATGAACTGTGTGCTTTAGATTTAATAAAAAAAAAATCAATAAATAAATAAAATACACGTATCGAAAGAGATTGATCTAATAAAATATACCTATTGTATGTATAGATTTACTTTACACAATGCTTACTCGTTTTCTAACAACGAATTGGACCAAAATATGATAAAAACAATTCAATAAATTCAATCACACATATTTGTTACTTTTTATAAACAAAGAACGTCTTCAATAACATCACGTTACTTCTATAGATTTAAATATTTGATAAAATATATATGAGAGGGTCACATAATTATTCTGAGTTTTAGGATCCTATAAGACAGGACCAACACGTTTTAAACTTTTTTTAAAGAATATTCTTGGCTAGCACATTAATTCTAAGCTCAATAATATTAAACAAGCTATACTTCGGTAGACGTTTCAGGGAATTCTGATCGAAGTGTAAACTTAGTGGATAATATGTCTAAACGAGTTCTAAACGATAGGACCTACATATATATTGTTAAAGATTGTCTATCGAATCACTAAAGAATCTGGATAAAAATACCAAATTACAATTGGCTGGGTGTCTGGATATTTGATAGTAATGAAAAGGGTGAAGAATACGGTATTGGAGTGCTTCTAAATTTGATTTATTTCATATCAAAGTACCGACTAGACATAAAATTATAACAAAACTTCTAGTTAAAATTGATTCAAAATCAAAGAAGTTATAAGTTGTCAAAGATTATATATCTTATGTGTTATTCTTGAAAATGATGTTTAACATATGTCATTTATATGAACATACTAACAATTGACGCCATAAGCTAGTATTTCGTCTCTTTCTTTAATTATGAATTTTGAATGTCCATACCTTTCTAATTTTTAAACAACAACTTCAAATGCATGTTTGTGAAGTAAAGACAATTCAATTGAAATAATAAAAACATTTAGTCAAATACCCAAATAGAAGCATATACATCATTCAATTGTTCAAAGGCCATTTCTTGCGATATTGATAAAGATTATGACATAGCTCTTATAAAAATCTGTGCGTAGAAACAAAAACGTTGGTAGCAAGTGAATCCCACTTCTATATTCTACGTGAAGATGATATTTTTATTTTCAAAAGACGCAGTTTACAGGTAATGAAATCTTACATATACAGTATCAGTGTTTATAAATGTGAGAAATTCTAAATAGGTTCCATGGTAAAAAATATATAAAACAATATGAAATAGCATAAAGTAAAGTATCAAAAGTGATGAGTTGTTTTATTTCAACAAGAATACAACCACAAATAAATAAACTACACTAAATAAATAAGTACATGTATGATCGAGAGTAAATTCGTCTATTTAAGATGTGACATCTAAATAAATATCTACTTTATTTAACTAACTTTGATATTCTATTGTCAAAACTAGTTGATTAAAATCAAACGCAGTGCAAACGAATCCGTATGACTAAAATTTAATTTAATAATGATTGTTAAATAAAAAAATGTTTGGTTTCATATTAAATAGATCCTTTATAATCATATGGATTTACTTCATTCCTTTTTATTAAAATAATAAGCATAAATATCTTCCAGTTAGCTGCTCGTAACATATTACAGATATCAGATACAAAATGTGTTACGTGCTTAGCATTTGATATCATATAATCGTGTATATCTATCTATCTATTCACTGTAATAAAATATGAATACGTTGGAGTCCTACATGTTAAGAGATGAATATCATCTTTAAGGAAGTCAGTTGAATATTACACTTTTTTGACCAAATTATGGATTTGAAATAACTCTTAAAGTCATATAGAATAATTTTGATATAAATTCAGCAATGGTTATTGAATAATTAAATAAGATATTCAACATTAAAACATTGTACAAAAACTATGATTACATGATACATAGTCACAATCAGACTAAACATTCCAATATTGAAAACAATTATGATATTGAGTAGAAAATATATTTATCAATTAATATTTATATTTTACAGATAAAAAAATGTACGTAGACAATTTTTTTCAAAAATAATTTGTAAATAAAAAGACATATTAATTGAATAATAGTCAATAGAAATCTTTTGTCTATGGTAGTACAGAACCAACCTCCTTAATAAAATATTTTCTTAGTATAAATTTTATAAAATATTGTATATCAATATTAAACGAGTCAATTTAAAATAGCATCATGTAAGTTACAACGAAAACCGATTGATAAAACCACTTTCAACAAAACCTTGTTAGCATTCAGATCAGATTGTTGAGAGCTGATGCTTAAGGTGTTTACATCTTCCGCTTAGCACGCAAAATAGGGTAATGAACCGGTGATTACACTTTGTGTTTCAATTGAATTGCAGTTTTAGAACGGATAAAATGACAAATAAAAATTTTATTATAAATACACAATTATTGATATTTAATATAAATAATAAGTAGCATTTATTAATATTATAAATAGTATTATTTATTTAAAAAATAAATTAATATAAATGTGATTAAATCAAATTTATTTTTAACATAAAATTTCAGGCAACTCCTTTTTGAATGGATTAATTTTGTAGATGTTCCTTAAATTTCTTCTTCTGATAATATAGTAGTGTACCTATGTAGACATAAAAAGATTTTCAATATAAGATATGATTGTATAAAGTTTTTAGTTATATATAAATTATTATTATTATGAACTGTATGTAATTGGTAATACAATGACAGTCAAGAAACAAACTAACCCTTCACACACACACTGTATTTATGAAGACGACGATCTAATTATTTAACCCTTTTGTTCTCAGATCCTATCGCAATGTTCTTCATCATTTCTTTACACAACAATATCAGTTCGTTATCACATCTAATTATTCACACAATTTTTTCCTCTATTCTATTTCAGTTAACTTCCATTATAACAAAATTATATCGTCAAAAATAAATATAAGAATTATAAAGAATTGATCAAAGTGCGACCTGCAAAGTTCACACAATTCATATCTCAATAAAGGATAATAATTTGTTCATTATTACGAATTTGAGTATTTTTTGAACACGATTGTACTGATTTTGATCGATTTTAGATTATTACAAGCAAATAAAGCACACGAAATTCGATATCTTAAGTATCTAAACTCTAAGCCCTGACAGTTGTTATTTTCACTTAAAATTTGTCGTAACATTTTCTAATAAGCTTCATCTTATTAATGGAAGTCATTTGTGATGTTTTTGAATTATAATGATAACTATTTTTTCTTATTTAAGGCTTATTTTCTTTCTATTATTTCTTTTTTTTTTTTTTGTATTACATGCAACTTACATTTATTTACAAATTAGCAGCTCACTATAGCTCATTCTTAATAATTTTAAATTCTTAATGATGGACTTAATTATGAATATTAATTAGTACACAGAGTGTTACGATATTATCTAAAGTAGTTTACATTCAAAAAAAAATTTTTTTGTTATGTTTGTATTAAAATAACTCAAAAAAAAAATAATAATAATAAAACAATTTTTTGATATTTTTTCAAATGTATTAAAAAAGCTGAAATCCGATTATATCGATCAAATAATAATAGTTTTTCTAATATTTATATTAAAAATACAAAAAAAGATCAAATTATAGCTGTACAGCTGGAGGTGGTACTCCCTGTACTTGTTTTAAAAATATTTCTACAGCTAATTATTTGAATATATAAAAATAAATTATAATAATTAGCTGCACTAATAACCAATTCAACTAATTAAGTGACAACTTATAAAGTTTTTAATTATAATTAATATTTAAGCTAGCTAGCAGTTGATCTGACCTTTCTTTCTTTTATAAATCTGATCTTTTAAGCTAATTTTTTTAATTTTTTTAATTTTTTTAATTTTTTAAAATCATGCAATGTCATCATACTAATTATATATTTGAAGAGAAATTCAAATTACTATTAGTTTAAATCAACTACAAAATTATCTTTACACGGTGTCATCAATAAAGGAATCGATATTTAAAACACTTGTAAAAATCATTTGATGAAATTGCACTTTTTGATATAATTCTGAAAATTGTTTTAATTTCATAAGTATTAATTCCCTTCTCAATTATAGTTTAAAATCATAATCATTTAACCTATAATTAAAAAAAAAGACAATAATGAAACACAATTTGATTATTGTACTGAACCATCTATAAATAAAAAAATAAAAAATAGTAGTAAAAATAGTTTGACGAGCGTGTAATTTTTTTTTTTTTTTTTTTTTGGTGAATTTCCTGTATTATAAAATGCATAAAATAATTTTTTGATAAAATCAATCTGGCAAGGAAGTGAAATATTAATTTTTTTTTTTATTTGATTTAAAAAATTAACATTTGGGAATATTTCACCAAAAAAAAAATGAAACAAAACATAAATACACATGTATTAATAATAATATTATAAAAATATAGAACAAATGAACATTGTTAATCAACCCTCTACACTGAGAGAGGGTGACTTAGAGTTTGAGGGAGCAACTAAACTAAACTATATTACAGACAGATATACAGACATTGTATTAGTTATGTATATGTAATAAATATTATTATTATTATTATGTTGCATGTCTTGCAAAATTATCACGTTGATACAGGAAATGTGAACATAAGTTATGGTTTGGTTTGGTTTACATACAAATACCTTTATATTTGAATAAAAACTATATATATACAAGTAAAATTCAATGTTTCCGGGAAGATACCTTTGACATTTATATATTTGAACTTTCAAAATTATTCTTATTCCCATCTTATCCGTTATGCGTACATTATTTATTTAAGGGTGGGTTAATTTTTATGTAGTTGGTGGCATTTATTAAAAAAAAAATATTACAAATTCATATAAAAACATAGTTAATGGTTTGAATAATCGTCATATGATTCAATATTGATATTTAAATCATTTAAAACTATACTAAACAAGTAGTCTATAGAGATATAAATACATATATAATAATATGTATTGTATTTATATGCAATTATTATTAGATAAATTTGAGCTGAAATTGTTACGAATCTAAATAGTTTACGAAACAATGTTTCAAAGTTCGTTTGTTTTGACAAAACAAATATTTTATGTCTTTGACGACCTTCAAATTTATAAATCTTCAATCAAAACCAAACACCGCTTGATCAAGTCATTTCCCAAATATTTTTTTCCAGAAGATCTTAAAACTACATGCTTAAATTTCAAGTTCTCTTCAAAGAACGGTTCAATTGATTAATTAGACAATTTACAAAGCTTTGAAAAAAGCTTAAAAATCATGCTGTTTCATCTTGAAAACAAGTGTATTATGAGCGAAGTTTTTCTCCAAAATGTTGAAAAATTGTTTGCTTTATTTTCTATGAAGCCATTTATTATAAACAAATTGGTTTAATTGCACAAAAAATGTAGCCCTAGAAAGAAAACATACAAAATTGGAAAAATACAAATTTCCATTTTGATTATGATTGCAAAATTTTATTCAATTTAGATAACAAAAGCCTGCAATGAATTGAACTTCAATATCATTATACAAATCCATCTGAACTCGTCTGAACACACTCGCAATGTAAACGAGGTCTTCGCAATGTAGGGCTTGAAGGCTCGCAATGTAGAGCTTGAAGGTATATAAAGTGCCGTGCCAGGCATTTGTCACTAAAATAGAACTGGCATTAATGTATTTTCTTAGTAAGAAATGTTTAAACTTCAATTTAATTATAGTTTGAAGCGGTTACTCGGTAGGTACGGTAACACAACAACAACAAAAAATTAAGAAAAGTTTCGTGACATGGATTTAGAATCAGATTTCACGAGGCACTTGTTCATAATTATTTTCTACTAACTCGAAACTAAATTTTAAAATCAGTTTCATACGGTTACTCGATAGTTCAGGTTTTTTGCAGCCAGCTCTTGGACCAGTAGAGATTAATTTAATTTGGAATTTATTATAAAATTCACTAAATTTACACAAAACTAATTTTTATACACGACATATAAGTTCAGAATAGGTTTGGGTATATTAAATTTAGTGTAAATTTTACAAGGCTAGTAAAAGGCTTGATAAATTGACAAAATTTTATCATTGAATCATCTAATTAGTATACTTCAGTTTTTTATCATCAAAAAAGCTTAAAAACAAAAAGAGACAGTAAGCTGAAATTTTGGTGGCATATTGTATGCCTTAAATGTGATTTGCATGCCGTGAAAGAGTAAAATCGATCGTACTTTGAAAGCACTAGAGAGAAACCACAAACATTGACACTCAAGCATATGTTTCTTGGTATTTGAGCAATTAACACTGTTAGTTGTTGAACATTTTATTCAGGCATTTTGTTGTTTTTTTTATTCAAATTATAAAAACTATTTTATAAATTACAAAAATACAAAATAATGACATTACTTAAGTAGGTAGCTGAGAGATAGATAAGAGATATTGTTCAATAATAAGAGACACACATCAGGATACAAAGGGGAATAAAATAAGGGATGCATGTAGATGCTTTGAATACTAATAGGACTACATAGATACCTTCGTAATGTGGAAGCACTTAGTTAGTTCCTTGTTTATTTATACTTGTGTACACACAGATGTGAAACAGGTCATAGACAAGGTCATACCTGAAGATGGTGTTACACATAACATCCTGTATGCTGGCTGGATGTTGTTCTCACACACACATTATAAACAATATTTTAATTCCCTTATGCCTAATTTATCCTGGTTCTTCCTTATCTTTATGAATATGTTATTATTTATATCGTTGTGTACCGCGCTAACGCGCTGACATCATCTTGGGTTTGCAAAAAGATGTCGTTTTAGTAACATTATTTTTATAATGTTTTATTTATTTTTTTTAAAACACAGGAAATGAAATGCAAACTTATGGGAATTTTGATTTTGTTTAAGGAAGTTATCAATAAGAATCAATAAATGTGCACGGTACCACCAAATTGATCTACAAAGTTCAAAATTTGTATCTAGATTAAGTTATTGTCTTGGAAGTACCTTTTAGAAGTGTCACTTCTCTTCTTATTATGAACGAAAGATCTCTCGGTGGAATTATGTTGGAGAATTTTTATTTAATTTAGTATCTATGAAGCGCCTTTTTGATGGTGTCAAATCTTAAGTGTTCAAACATCAAATAAATTCAATTCAATTCTTTCTTCATTCTGTTGTTTAAACAATACATAATTGTACAGAATAAGTCAAAAAAATAGGAGGAGGCATATGAAGGGAAGCGGAAGGTTTGCAACTATGGCCGACTTTATAAGGAACTAGTATTAACTTTGTGCAAACCAAATGGAAAACCATTGGTAAGAATAACTGGCAGCCGATACTAATGATTTAATGTCTCCCGAAATCTATGAGTTCAAACATTGATACCCACTACTACATAATTAACTCTGTTAGTTATAAAACATGTTAAGTCAATTTCAACGATATTCAGGTATCAATAATTTTCAACATGAATTATTTTATGATTTGTAAAATTGATTTTAGACGATAACCACTGCAAATAAAAAGGTTAATAATATTGGTTTCACATTTGTTAAAGTAACAAATTATTTATTATACATATATAATATAATTAATATATTTTATTTATTATTATGTGATACAAAAACAACTGTGGTATTAAATTTCAAAATAAATATATATAATATATGTTAACATTAAATAAGTTGGGTCAGGTACCACAGAATCAGGTTTGTTTGGGTCGATGCATAATATACAGTGAGTGTCAATAATGTGTACAGCGGTATTATTTACATATTATTTAAGTATTTTAAATGACTTAAATTAAGTCACACAAGGGTCTATTTTAAGTACAAACAGTGTGATTCAAAAGTTTTAATCGCTCAAACAAATACAATTAATTAATTATTATCTTATATAAAATACTGGACTCACAGAACTTCCTTGTAAATTATATGTTTATTAAATTAGCTATCTATATATATGGGACGTCTGAATCAAACTCATTTTTTTGCGATTTTCTGTTCCGAGAATAAGTGATTTCAACAAAATGCAAATAAGTAAAATTTCATCAAAATCGGATGCATGGTTCACAATATATCAGTAGTTTAGTGAAAATAATCATTATCGAATATATTTACATCTCTGGAACAGTTTGACTGATCGAGTTAAGATATGTCGTTGATTCTGTGATTCTTTGTATTGATTTCTCTAAAATCACAATTTTCCAGAATGATCGGATGTTCAGTTCACGTCAAATATGTATTAACGTAAAAATAGGTCACTGATTACCGAAAATGTAATTGATTGATCAAATGTTATTTTTTAAAATATAACCATTTGTACCAACCACAAATTTATAAAAATTCTTACTGGATTTTGGAGATTTAGACGTTCAGTTTAAAGAATTTAACAAACCAATAAACAGACAGATACGAAATAAAAATTGCGCAAGTAATTTCAAAGCTCTATAAAAAATTGTTGAAATCAGATTTCTTAGAAACTATACAGATAATTTTATGGATTCGCTATAGTTTTACTTTCTATTTAATTCTTAAACATTTTATTATTATAAATTAATTAGAAAAACACATTATTAAAAACAAGCTTTTATTTAAATACTCTACAAAGAAGAAAATAAACTTGAATCATCATCAATTTATTACGTTTCACAATGATATAAAAGTTTGTCACAAGATTTTCCAACAAAATTGTATATCATATAAATTATAATTTAATAAATAAATGAATTTAAACATCATTTTCTTCTATTTAGAGTATTTAAATAAAAGCTTATTTTTTTTACAATTCCAATTTATTTATTATAAACCAATATATAATATTTTGAACAATATTTATAAAATTCTAAAACTAAAAAATAAATGCAAATAGTTTCAAACTTTTGTGATTCACTGCATACATACATATAGATATGTGTAATGACCTGATATACCGTGGGAACTTTAACCTTACGGAAGTAGACCAGACAAGATTTAGACAACACCTACAAGTCAGTGATCCAGCCGCTACCAGCTACCAGCTAACCATAGAACCACTACAAACAAACAAATAAATACAAAACATGTGAATTTCAATTTAATGTGTTATTTGCATAATCAAATCAGTGCAATGCGGTGCGGTTAAGTTTTTTTGTTCTGTCTGTTTGTAATTTCCGGGATCCCTTTGGAATGTCTGTCTGTCATTCATACAAATATTTAGATCAATTATTTATTTTTTTTTTTTATTTAAATTTATTTTGGATGTGTGAATTTAAAAAGTTTTACTTTCAATTGAAAATCAGGTGATTTTATTGATTTCAAATTCGTTTTTTTTTTTTTTTTGATGAGGTTGCCACCTCATTTTGAATTTTGGCTAGGTATTACTAATCAATTTTTGTTTTTACTTCTCAATGGCAAGTTCCTTTAATGAGGGCAGATTCCTTTTATATCTAGGTCACTAGAATCTATATTCAATAAAATGTCCAATCCAAGAGAGATGCTTGTGTCTGTGTATGTTCATTAGTTCAAATTTATGTTTCGGCTTGAACAAATGTTAATAATGACGTGAGAACGCTTTCAATCGACGCCTAATTATATAACTTTAAATTGAATGAAATTTCAGAAAAATCGATCAAGGCGGTTTCTTGTTGCGTCAATAAAGACCAAAAATACCAATAATTATAATAGTAAACCTTTTGATTGATTTTTATTCTTGTCACTGGGTAATGAGTCGTGTGAAACTTGTGGGTCGCACTTAGATCACTTGTTCTTAAAAGCAAAATAGATTTATAAATGTGATTCACGTGTTTTGAAAATTAGTTAACATTTTTGAAACTTAAAAATATTGAAATGAATCAAATAAAAATAATTTAAAAAAATCATAAATAATGAATAAACTTTTCTTATATTTCAACTTAGATAAGAAAATTCAAATAAAAATATACAAAAACTAATTAAATTAAAAAATAATTTACATTTTTATTATTAAAAACAATATTAAGACATTTTTAATTTGTCTTTTAAATATAAAATAAAAAATAAATTTTTTTAATGAAAATGTAAATTATGTATTTTTTTATTGTCAGAAATGAAACTTTATTTGTCTACCTTAAATTTGTCTAATTTGTTTTTAAAATACGCAGGTAGAAGCATTAATTAAGTAATATTTCACATGTGTAGTTAAAGGTTAAAATCAATTGTATTTATTATCTGTTAAGCGTTATTTAATTGCATCTAATTCAACCCACGTGTTCTTCATTCGATTCAAAAATAAGACCACCATCAATGCACTTAAGTATAAATAAAATAATATAACAAAAGACAATAAATTAATTGAAAACGATTTAATTAAAAAAATAAAAAAGTCATTTTAATTAAACTTAATTATTTATGTAATACTAAATAAACCCTTAAATATAATGTATCAACAAATATAAGTATGTACAAATAATTTACTCCTTTTTTAACCATAGGTACAGGAAACATTATTTGAATTACGTGTAGTAAATGGAAACCGGGAAAAAATACCAATTTTCACAATTAAGAAGTCTGGAATTACAGAACTGTAGTATTCGAAATTGGGTGAGAAAGAAACATTCCATAATACGTTTTTATTATAACTAATTTAAATTCAAATCATAATTTATAATAATATTAATAATATTTTTATACGATTAAAAAATATTTAACTTTTAACAATATTAAAATAATTGAAGAACAATTATTTAAAATTATTTAAATCTTATTAAGTTAATTAATAATTATTGGTTACTATATCTATTTAAAAAAAAAAACAGCGGCTTTTATACAAATCGTAAAGCTTTACCTGTTACAGAATTATATTTAAATTCAATGATATTAATCAATTAAGAATTAAATATATTTGATTATAATCAAAAATTAGAAGAATTATATTTAAATTAATAATAATAATAATATTAATAATTTATTATCAATCATATTTAAAGTAATAAAAAGAGATTTGAAAATATTACATTTAATAGACGACCTTCCTTCAAATAATAAAACTATTTCATTTTTGAGACATATTGAAGAATATTTGTTAATTCAAATTTATTGTGTGTTTTAGAAACAAATTAAAAGTTTAATTCAAAATAATTCAAATTCTTTTTTTAACTATTGATTGTATAAATATTGTTTTAAATTTATGAAATAATTAAAATTTGAATTTAAAATGGAAACAATATTGTTGCAACAATTACAATGAATGCATTATTAAACACAGAAATCATTAAATTATTGACTTTTTAACGGATCTTAGGAGTAATTTTAAATATTGTAAATAAACTTTAGTACAATATCAGTGTAAATAAAATTGATCAGATTTGATCCAAACTTAGTATTAAATATAATTTGTTACAAATTCAATTATTAACAACAATAACAACAACACAATGTTGTTTTATTTAAACAAGTAACTTTTTGGATATTTTACTACAATCATTAATTTTCATCAGAACTTATAAAATAAAATGGTCAAAAGATTACATCACAAATCAAGTATAAAATATATAAAGGGATGTACAAAATATTATTTATATAATTAACAACTGTCATCGATAATTCGGATTGTATTTCAATAAAAATTGATTAAACTTCAAATTTATTTGAACCAGAAAAAAAAAATTAAAGGTAATTTCATATAAGATTTCTCTTCAATCACATTTTGATAAATTTTATTATTAATATCAAGGAAGATTTGAAAGAATGAAACTCCCTTTTAATTACAATATCTATTTTTATGGCAGGAGTTTTAAAATTAGTTTTTATTAAACAATTTTCTCGATTCAGCTTATTTCCCCAGTAATTTTGTACACTCAAACACTCTGAATAATGTTTTTAATCTGATATGTGTTCCAATCAATTATTTTTATTTTATTAACGTTTCGTCAAATATTTCAACTTTATCAAATAGTCAAATATAGTTCAAGATACCATAATGAATGATTTGTACAGCCCTTAAAATATACAAAATGTTCAAAAGTAAAATTAAATTTCTCAAAAAAAGATTGAAAGAAAAATGTAAAAAATCCATTAGCTTCTGCATGTGTCAAATACATGCAAGGCAACGTGGTGTAGCGTTTTTAAATACACAATACAAGGTATCTCAAAATTTTTACACCTAAGTAAATTATATAATATTTTTAAAATTAATTATATTCATTATATAATCAGTTTATTGGACATGTATTATTATGACAATATCAATATCTTGAGTGAGGTCTACGATTCAATGGAGCTACAAGTAAGTTAAGAGTAAAATTTATTAAAATGAAACGGTTTGCGATAAAAAAAAAACTAAATTAGATTTTATAAAATAAAATAATATTCGATTTATTTAATAAATAATGTACGAAAATAAATTAAAATAATTTGATAAACATTTACATAAACACACACTTTTGGAATACTTAGTAATACAAAATAATGTAATTTACAAGTAAAAACAATTTTTTTTTTTTTTGTTGTAAAAATTTTGCACTTAAATAAACAATTTTGTAATAGTTTTTTTTTTAATAAAACTAATCGATGGACTAAAATATGATTAATGGATTTTATTGACCCTCTGAAATAAATATTTGTTTGTAATTGTAACTAAAAGTAATGTAAAGTAAGTATTTATTATAGTTAATTTTACCGTTAAATAGTAGATAAGTAAATTGATTTAAATCCAATAATAGTTCACAAATCTTATACAATTATTGATTCAGTTATTTAAGTAAATATTATTCAAAATATAACATCATTAATTATATCTTATTATAGTTATTAATTAATAATTAATTAAATTATTGGTCAAATAATAATGACATTACATGGGAAAATATAATCGGATATCACAATAGTAATTTTATAACGTACCGTTTCGTTTATTTTCAAAACCTTAAAGCGTCCTTAATGGAACCAAATTTACTTAAACAACTTGAATGTTATCTATGTCCAGTAATTTTAGCTGTTTGTTGCCCAAAAGTGATTTCCGAAAAGAATATTTATTTTAATAATATAATAGTTCTTTTATTATAAGAAAATATGGAAAGCAATTTTATTTTAAACATCCCTATAAATTCTCTGAAAAATTATTTTTAATTGGATTAAATAGAGAAAGATTATGAAACGAACCGTTAAAGAATTTACAAAATCGTCAACTATAACAGGGCTCGGAGGTAAAAACCTAATTGCATTCGGCTAGAAGTCTTTGTTTGTTAGCGAAAATAATGTCAAAATTATTTTTTTAATTTCAAATAAAGCTATTCATTAATCAATTGAATAAATTACCTTTACTCAAAGACATCTTACGATGAAAGATTGAAAATGATATCAACGTTTAACTAAAGTTCGTTATTATATTATTTCATCATTGACATCTATTTTATCATTGCCAGCTTAAGGCTTAGTTTAGCAAAGTTTTGTTTTAAATTTAGCCATCTGTAGGTTAATAAAGTAAACCATCGTAATTTTAAGAAAGTTTGAGTTTTGCCATCTATGTGTTGGTGAATAAGTCATTATAGTTGGAAAAAAGTTTGAAGCTTCGCTTAGCAAAGATTTTTTTTTTTGTATACCTGTCATCTATGAATGAATCCAGCAAGCTATGTGTTATAATTTAAAAAGATAATCTATCAACCATAATCTTAACTGTACAAATGAAAATTTAGAAAATTGCGAAAATCAATAGTGACCAATTGTAACTTAACGATGACCAAACGATTTCCATAAAGAAAATTCGGAAAACCTGACAAAGTGGTGCTGTAGGGATGGAGCTAATTTTTTTTAGATTGCCATCTATTAGTAAAAACGAAATTTAATATTAATAATAATCAATCATCTGACAGATGATAAAAACAATTTTGTTGACATGTCAAATAAAATGTCAAAAATTGTATAAATTTTCAAAAAAAAAAAGTATATAATAAAAATGGCTGAGAAATATTTAAATATAAATACAGAAGAATTATTTCAAAAGTATCCGATTAATAAAATTGTAAATATTCAAAAAGAAATTCAATATGAAATCGATAAGAAGAATCAAGAATTACGTACGATGGTCGGGTAAGTATTGTAAATGTTCAAAATTGCCTGTGTAGTATTCAGTTACTTTTAAATTTGTGGAAACCAATTGAAATTTTTGTTTCAGTGAAAGATATCGTGATGTAATTGAAGCATCGGATACAATAAAATTAATGCAAGAATCTGCCACGAATGTTGTAACTGGCATTGAGAAAATTGTTGATTTATGTCAAAATATTAATTCAATCAAAGATAAATTAAAGCGTGATGATTATGGAACTTTAGCTTTGGAACAAGAGTAAGTGTAATATGTGCAACATCATGTATCTTATAGGCTACAGTCACATTAGCGTTTAATTTAACATGCCGACATTAAAACTTAAATCATCCTTAATTGAGTAGTTTTTGTTTTTTATTTTAACTAAAAAAACAAAATAAAGTATTATCCAAACGTTTAGTCTCATTTAAAAAGACGTCCGTTGAATTTAACGTTAATTATTTGTAGCGTTTGTCTAAATTAAATACTAATTAATTAAAAAGGTTAATTTTTCATTCTAAAAAGGTGGTTTGTTACACTTGAAACAGACAGGACCACTGTATTTCTAAAACGTGAATGTGAGTTCAGCCTTAAACGCAATTTCTTCCCATATTTATATATTTTTGTTTATTTTTTATTTTTTTTTTTTTACAGAAAAGAACAAAAAATTTTTGAAAAAAGTATATCAATGCAAATAAAAATTTTGATTTATATTCCGGAACAGATTTGGATTGCAATTGATGAACATAATTTTTTAAAAGCAACACAATTGTATTTATTAGCTCAACATATTTATACAGGTCAGTGTGTGCGTGTGTGTACAGGTCTGGGGAGCGGAGTAGCTCAGTAGTAATGCACGAAGCTCTCAAATTAATAGTGCATAGATTGATTGACCATAAGACCAATGTTAAATATTTAGTTTAAATAGATTTTATAATTGAATGTATTTAAACCACATATGTTTTGGAAAACAGCCAATAAATGATGTTTTATTTTATAAAATTTTGTATGTATATAGTTTTATAAGTTATTTATTTCTTTGTTTTTGTCCTTTTTTTTAGGATTAAAATTGGATACCACAAATAATGTTTTAATTAATTATCCAATAATTAAAACACAATGGATGAAAATTGAACATTTTCATAAACGTATTCATAATAATTTACATTATCATCTACAAAATAGTACACTTACTGCAGAGGTTTGTAACCATGTTTAGTCTGTCTGTCTGTCTGATTCTAGTCATTGGATTCATGAATCATTTCATACTTTAATCGTTTAAAAAGAGCTCAATTGTCTTTCACCGGAAATGAAATCAAATAAAAATAGTAATAGAGACATCTATGTTTCAAATTTTGACATACAAAATGATTAAAACAAAAGAAAGAAAATTATTTTCTTACACAAATAACTCTTCAAATTTAATGAAATTTACAGTGCGTGTGTCGAAGAGATTTTCCCGAAAAAAATTACTTTCCGATTAAATTCGACATCTTTTAATTTTTGTTACACCTAGTTTAAACACCCTAAATTTTTGGCTCAACATTCTTAAAATATTATAATATTCAATTTTTTTAGATTGCATCAAATTTTTTAACAGCTTATGCTTTATTAGAAAATGTTTGTGTATCAAATTTATTAAATAAATTTATTGAATTTCGTAAAATAAATTTACAAAATGAATTACAAAATGATACAGTATTTTTAAATAATAATATTAATAATAATATTACAGTAAAATCTGTAACATGTTCAACATTAAAATTAATTATTAATACAATACAATTAATTTATTTATGTTTTATTGGTACGTACGTATATTGATTGGAACTAATCAATTTTTAATGTACGTTCTTAAACTGTTCTTCTTATAATGACTTGTAGATGGAGGTAATGGTACTGGTATTGGTCTAGTTTATGAGAAATTAAATAATATCGTAGGTAAAGATGCACAATCAACAATCAATTGTGTTGAATTTGTATTTAGTGATCCATTAATTAAATATTTACCAAAAATTGTTACCGAATACAAGTACGTATATAATTAGATTCAGTAGATGGCAATACTAGTGAGTGGGTACAAATTACCTATTAATAGAAATTTTAAATATACGTCTCAAGAAATTTAATTATAATATTTAAGTTAATGCTTTAATTGAGTTCTTCAAGAGTATAATACATATTTCAAAATAAAAATCGAACCACTACGTGGAACTGGGAAATTTTTAGTTTGTGGAAAGTGCCATTTTAAATAAATAATCAAATTTCTTAGAAACTCTATCTTGACCTTATTAAGGATTATCATATGCAAAATAAAAATCGGTTCATTAGTTTTCTCGTAAATTAAAAACTTTCAAATTGCAGTAACTTTTGCAATAATTGATCAAAAATTTTAATAATCTGGGTTATTTTGAAATATTCATTCTACCCCGAAAGAGTTTTATTTTGACATGAATTTAACGGTAACATCAAGTATTTTGCTGTTAATAGACAATTCAAAACATTTATACCCATCGACTAGTAATGTCACCTAGCGATTTTTTTTAAATCTTCCGAAAGAAAAGCAATATTGCAAATACAAATAAATTCTGTTCGTCCTCAAAACGGACCGATTTAATTGGTTCTTCTAATACTCAGAAATAATTTTAGACCAATTGTAACTCAATCAACAACAGATTTAATAACAGCAGAGGTAGCAAGTAATTGTATTCAGACGTGGTTGACCTGGGTCAAACAATCAATTAATTCAAATTTAAGTGAACGTTTGAATATGGTGACATCTATCAAAGGTTTGGATACTATACGTGAAGAAGCATTAAAAATTAGTAAGTTCTCTATTCTCTTAAAGTAGCTTTAGGACAGCTTTGGCTCACTCTAAAGCCATCTTTGTTTGTCGTAAATAATATTTCCACATACAAATCACATAGGCGCGCATATATTTGTTAGAAGAGACAGAAAAAACTTGGTACAGATCGTGAGACCTGGTTTGAATTCGATATCATAAAATTGCATCCATTAGCGTAAAAAAATTACTGATGTATGTAGTCATATTATATTCTGGATAAACAGGGATTCATAGAGGATAGAAAAGGAAGAAAAATCATCTTGTGTGTTGAAAAAGTGTCCACCTGTAAACAGCAAATTATAAATCGACGATTCGCCGAAATGGCGCTCGTGTAGCTAATGGAAATTATGCGAATTTAGCGGTGAAAACCGAGTGAAACGAAGTTTTTAAAATCTTTCTACTTGCTACAATGGCGCCACCTTTCGATGCTCCCTTTCGATGGACACTTTTTGGATACATTCAGATGATTCTCCTTCCTTTTCTATACTCCATGCAAGGATCAAATATAGACTTATATAACCTAAATAGTTTTTTTTTGTGTGTTTCATTAAAAACAAATAGAATTGATTGACAATTGGGAAGAATTATGTCACAAATTACTGTTAGAACGTAATTTTAATGTATGGTTTTTAATATTTCAACCATTGATTACGCAACGTGTTATTCAATTAATTCAATTGAAATGGAATCAAATTGTTGAAATGACATTAAAAGAAATGCTAGATGCATTAATAAACGCATCTAGTGGGAAAACAGCTAAACCGGAAATTGATTTACGTTGGTTTACATGGAAAGAGGAAAAAACTGATGTGCCATTGAAGTTGAATGTTGATGGGGAAAATAAATTTATAGCCAAAGGTTTGATGAACATAATTTTATTTAGCATTATGTTTAGGTCCAATGTGAAATTTGCGGAAAAGGGTAACAGGAATTTGAATAGTAAATAAAACAATCATTTCAAACTATTTGTTCAAACGATTGAACCTTATTACGTTGCTTGAGGTAGTCTTAATAAAAAATGACGAAACGTCGCACCATTAAACAATCGTTTGATTGTTTTATTTACTGTCCAAATTCCTATTATCCTTTTCGGATAATTTTATTTAGACATCACTAAAAACGTTTCCAATCTCGACACATAGATGTCACCACATGGATTATTACTTATATAAACATAGTTTGAATAAATAAAATGATATTTATTTAGGTTTATTAATGAAAAGTAAAGGTTACTCACCGAATGTTCTAAAATTATGTGAGGATTTTGATGGACGTCTGTTGATGTTATTGAATGATTTGGATGTGTACTTGTTTGGTAAAGAACATGTTCAAACAGAACGTGCCAGTGTACGTGTTGATCAATTTTTAAATCGTATTATAACTGGTCAAGTGGTTCACCAAAAATTCTCTGATAAATTGGAAATACAAGAGCATTTACAACAAATATCACGTCAACAAATGGAAAGGTTCGTTTTTTTTCATTCAATTCGATAACAATTTATTAAGTTTGGGTGGAAAATTTAGTACAACGTTCATCATACAATTCGAAATCGCTGTATAAATTACAAATCGATTCGTACATGAGCTGTGTTGCATAACTACTAATTAATGTACTGTTATCTGTAATTTGTGTGTCGTCTGCACGAAGTTTATTGCGTTTTAGAGCCGATGCTTGAATGGTGGTGCCATTTGACCTTATATTTTTGAATTATTTTGATTATACATGTCAGATACCACTACAGATATTATTTTATTCTGACATCAATATAAACATGATTTAGGCAATTTAATAAGTTAAGTAATTAATATAAAAATCTTAACCAATATTTTATATTTGACAGCTTATAGATAAAGAACGTATAACAAACACAATGTATTAAAACGAGAGCACAATATATTATCTTTGAACATACTACTAACATTAAAATTATATTACTATTCTACAATGTTGATTAGATTCCATATTTCAAAAAGATTGTATTTCTACAAAGTTTTAGGCCGGTTATTAAAGATTTCTTTTAGATTTTTATTTACAAATTCACTTAACATTTTTTTGTATTATTAGTTTAAATACCCGACATAGTGTTGACGATTTTTTTTTTTTAATTAAATAAAAATTTATCTTGCAGATTAATCACAGACATTTTATTAAAATCACAAAATAAAAATTTAAGTGAAAATGAACAAATGTCGTACAATTTAATGATCGCACGATTTTTATTAGCCATTCAACAATTGAGTCCAAATTTATTGAAATGTTTTAAACGTGATGGAGGCGGCCATCCCAGTGCGGGTCATCTTCGTACAAATACAAATCAATGGAATGATTTTTGTGCGTATTTATTGGAGCAACGTTTACAAACATGGAATAAATGGTTACGTGTTATGGATGCACGCTTATCGAAAATTATTCATGAATCGTTAATTCCTTGCGTACAAGCGGATCTCAGCACAATGTTAGAATTTTATCCGGTACGTTTAAAATTAAAAAAAGAGCTTTATTCAGAACTTTTTGGTGTTAAAAAAACCTTCAAAATGACATACGTAAGATTAAAATCGGTTCATAAGTTTTCTCCTAAATAATAAAACAAAACTTTTTAAATATGGCGATTTTTCAAATTGTAATAAATTTTGCAATTATTAAAAGTTTTAATAATTTCAGAAAAGATTTTGATGTTTTTTAATAAGGGTGTTAAAAATAATAAATATTTAAGCTGGAGTGAAAGAGAGTTAGCGCATAACATCATTTGTCAGACGAGGATAGCGATTGCCGCATCGTATTCTGATCATAAAATCTGATGTTTAGAAAATCTTATCGTGTATTTCTACCTTTAAAATAGCTGTTAATAAACAATTGAAAATTGACTGACTAATGATGTCATCTAGTGAATTTATAAAAAAAAAAAAACATATTGATAGTAAAAAGAACAATAAATGATTAATTGAATGTTTTAATTAATTAGCAATGGAGTACAATTGAAATAGAAGAAACCAATGAAGCAAATGAAATCCATAAATCAACAATTTGTATTCCATCACAAATCAATTTATATTTACAAAATGTTTTATTCAAAATATGTACAAAATTAAATGGCATCATACCACATACATTGCCACAATCGATCCATTGCAATTTAATTGATACGATTATGTTGAATATTTTAAAATTATATGAACAAATCATCAATAATAATAATAATAATCAACAATTACACAAATCATCATTATTATATTTACAATTATTATTTGATTTAAAATATTTAAATATTATGTTTATATCACGACGTACCACCGATAATCAACAATTACAATTGTATGTACAACAATTATTACAACAATTACAACAACAATGTATTGATCCATTCGATTATGATGTCTTTTATCCACATATTCAACAGAGTGTTCTTATTGCAGCACAAAAAACACAGGTGAGTGCTGAGATACGACTTATTTTCAAACAGTTTGTAGGGTGATGGAGTGGACGGGCAAAATAAAAATTTCTACTGAGTAGCCATGCAATCTCCATCTAAGGCAATCAAATGTCATATTCAACAGACAATTATTCCACCCGTAAATATTCTGCTGACTATTTTTTTATTTATTTATTGCATTATTGAAACTATCTCTCTTAATAATTTCAAGCGACCTGAAGTATATTTTATTATTCCTCCACCTTGGGTGCGCCTGCTGAACCGCCATTCCATTATCAACTTTATATAAACTTTCAATAAAATCGGAAATTGATCGGCCTAAAATCACCATGAAAAATGCAACGCTACCTACCTCCCGGACCATATAATATTTCACTTGTTTTTTTAAACCTTTTATATCGATTCAGCGATTGGGGTGCCCAACGATTAATTGTGATTTTGTTTAAATTTTAGTGTATCCTAGGAATATTAATATATAAACCTGAATCGTTAGCATCCGTATTGAGTACACAAACTAATAAATGCAACAATCAACACCAACAAATGACACCAGAGAAGGATGCAATGATTCTACCATTATCAAATTGTACAAATGTATGGTTTCCATTGTTACCAGTTACAGCACCACTAGTATCACGTTCCAAAAATCCTATGCAAAATAGTTCTTCCACCATAATGCAATCGAATAAAAATATCAAAAGTGAAAAGAAAAAGGTTCGTGTTAAAAAACGTATTTTTATTTAATTAAAAATTATCTTTAGTGTCGTTTACCGATTTAAAATGTTCATGTTTGATGTACAAACGTAATTTTGAAAATGGCAGACTGGTTTGTAAGGCATAGATTCAGAAGTGACACCTAAAAATTTTACGTCTGATATTAAATTACTAAATTTAAGAATAATAAAAAAATAATTAATCATTGCTATTGTATTGCTTAAAATATTTGTCTAATATCTTCAATAAAATGATAGATAGCATTAAGTGTTACTATAATGCAGAGACATCTATGAAAACTAATTGTAAGAGAGTCCCTTATCTATCGAGTTATTATAATCGATGTTCAATCATCATTATTAATAAAATGTGTAATTGTTTACAGAATAATTTGGCATTTTTTTATTAAATAAGTACGTATTTAGGTTTCTACATTATCGATAACTTAATTCTAACTCAAGCGTTTTGTGTGTGTGTGTGTGTGTGTTTTTAACCTTTTAATTATGAAACTGTCTCTGGCGCCTGTCAACGAATATTTTTAACTAATAATGCCAACGCAAACAATTATATTCGAGTATTAATTTTGCCGACGCCGGTATTATAAGTTGAAAACATTCGTTGCCGGTGCCGGTTATGTAGACACTTTTTTACTACTGTATACAGTTTAATTGCACGAAACTTCAGCGGTTATTTATTAAAATCGATAGAAAAAAGGAGTAACATGTTCTTAGTTGTGAAAGCTAGAACTTGAAAACCAACTTTTCATGTGTTTTCTGCGCTTAATAACCTTTAATTCGTTCCAAAAAAAACACAGAAGTTTCATAATATTTTTCGATTTTCAGGTTATAAAATCAAGTCCAAAACATTCAAAACCAAACGATAGTAATTCATCTGCTGGTAATTTGGTACGATCTGGTGCTGCTTCATTTTTGTCCGATTGGTTTGGTTAAAAAAATATTTTTAATTCAATTTGTTGATTTTTGTTTTGTTTTTTTTAAATGATTTTTAAATTAAAAACTTTTTGATAAAATTAAAAATTGTATTTTTATTTCAATAAAAAAATTAATACATATTTGTATGGATTTAATTAATAATTATGATAATGATGAACAAACATTGGACCTTCCATATTTTTAGTATTCATTTTAGCGCATGCGTTTTCAGCTGCTTGTGTGAATGGCACTGGACCACATGTGAACACTCCAATTTTTTGACACTGTAAAAAAAAGAATTTATAATTCCAATTTTGAATTAGAAATATCTAACAGCTTGAATGGGAAATCAGAATCAACAAGATATGTTCAATTTCATACCCCCCCTCCAACTTTTTTTCTGTATAAGCTAGAAACATGAGGTTTTTATAATGTGTTTTTCTATGAAAGTTAGAAAGATGTGCAATGATCAGGAAAAATCAGTATAAAAGAATATTTTTAATATCACCGCGACGCCGTTTTATTTAATTTAAAATTTATTTTCTTATTTTTAGATAATATAAATAAAAGTTTGTTTTTAATAATATTTTTTTACTATTAATTTAGTTGCATTATTGGAGGTAAGATATTGGAACATCCTGTACCCTAATAGTTGCTATACAACCATGTTTTTAATAAATAAAACGTTTTCTGTTGTTAAACATTCAAAATTTTTTTGTTTTATAACCAAATCAAAAAAAAAAATTTTCCCATAAAATTAACAAATTTTTCGCGTTCAATGTAATTTTTATTCAAAAACTTTTTTCAATTTTCGGAGGAATCAAAATTTTCAATTGAAATCTATAGTTAATTAAAATGTCAAAATTATTCTAAAAAAAAAACCATGTCAAGTGCAGTTATTTGTGGATTTGGACGTCCTACCGCCGGATATCAATCTATCTTAAAACGATGGCGACATATTCAAAAATACTGTAATTTTGTGTCAAACAATAATAAGATTGGAACACCGCAAATTGGAACACAAAATAGTGGCACAACGATTAATAATGATTTTTTTAAAGTAAGTGATTTTATGAATGCCTTGGAAACAGATCCAAATTGGAAAAAAATGCAAAAAATGTATGAAAATGAAATTAAGAAAAATGGACAAAATTTAAAATGTAAAAATAATATTTATGGAGATTTAAAAAAACGAAAATATACGACGTTGTCACAAAAATGGTAAGTAGGGCTCGATTTCGATATCCTTGGCGCCTAGACTTTCGGATGAATTTTAACAAAATAAGACGAATTGAAAAATCCCAATTTTCGTCTATTTTTCGAGTTATCCATGGGTAGTTTTATCACATGTTGAACACAGAGGCCAAAACGGGTTGGTTTTTGGCTGATTAGTGCAAACTACACTCCACAAATCCTTGGGTTAATAACAGTCGAAATTGGCGTACATGTATTTTTAATATATGGGGGCGAATACGATTACAAGGGCCCCTCGGTTTGACTTTTAATTATGATAAAACAAGCTAAAATAAGACGAAAATGAAGAATACTAACTTTCTTGTTTTCACCTATTTTTCGAGTTATCGAACTTTTTTTTCGAAAATATACTCCAAAATAAATATTTTTTACGTTTATTTCACAAAATAATCACAATTTAACACATTTCACAAGATTTAATTACAATTTGTTGTTACAATTAATAAAATTTCAGTCATTAACAACCAAAATTTCAATTTATTTAAACGAAATAAACATTTTTATTTTAATCACTCTTTTGGCATATTGACGCCATTTTATATACTTATATTTTACTGAAAAAAGTAACTAAAAAACATTCTTTTGAATATTATAGCCAACATTAAAAAAAAAAAGTTTCTTAAAATGCGGTGCTGTACAATCAATATCAAAATGTTTTAAATATTAATTAACAGTAAATGTCAAAATGTTTTAAAAATTAATTTTTTGTTATAATTATTGTGGATTATTATTCATATTTTTTATTATTATGAAATATTAACATTCAACTGTACGTTCAACCTGTGATTAAACTACCCATAGATTTGTGGGGTATCATTTGCACGGGTCGAGTTGGTTTTTGGCCCCTACGTTCAACCTGTGATTAAACTACCCATAGATTTGTGGGGTATAGTTTGCACGGGTCGAGTTGGTTTTTGGCCCCTACGTTCAACCTATGATTAAACTACCCATAGATTTGTGGGGTATCGTTTGCACGGGTCGAGTTGGTTTTTGGTCCCTACGTTCAACCTGTGATTAAACTACCCATAGATTTGTGGGGTATCGTTTGCACGGGTCGAGTTGGTTTTTGGCCCCTACGTTCAACCTGTGATTAAACTACCCATAGATTTGTGGGGTATCGTTTGCACGGGTCGAGTTGGTTTTTGGCCCCTACGTTCAACCTGTGATTAAACTACCCATAGGTTTGTGGGGTATCGTTTGCACGGGTCGAGTTAGTTTTTGGCCCCTACGTTCAACCTGTGATTAAACTACCCATAGGTTTGTGGGGTATCGTTTGCACGGGTCGAGTTGGTTTTTGGCCCCTACGTTCAACCTGTGATTAAACTACCCATAGGTTTGTGGGGTATCGTTTGCACGGGTCGAGTTGGTTTTTGGCCCCTACGTTCAACCTGTGATTAAACTACCCATAGATTTGTGGGGTATAGTTTGCACGGGTCGAGTTGGTTTTTGGCCCCTACGTTCAACCTGTGATTAAACTACCCATAGATTTGTGGGGTATAGTTTGCACGGGTCGAGTTGGTTTTTGGCCCCTACATTCAACCTGTGATTAAACTACCCATGGATTTGTGGGGTGTAGTTTTTTTAAATTTAGCAGATTTAAATTAAAAATGTTTGATTTGGCGATGAAATCTTAGCATGAATGTTTTATATAAAATTAAACAATAAAATCTTCATTATATTCATTTAGGAATTTTTTTTTTTAATGTTGGCTATAATATTTCAAAAGAATTTTACTTTTTTTCAGTAAAATATAAGTATATAAAATGGCGTCAATATAAGTATATAATATGGCGCCAAAAGAGTGATTAAAATAAAAATGTTTATTTCGTTTAAATAAATTGAAATTTTGGTTGTTAATGACTGAAATTTTATTAATTGTAACAACAAATTGTAATTAAATCTTGTGAAATGTGTTAAATTGTGATTATTTTGTGAAATAAACAAAAAAAATATTTGGTTATTTTGGAGTATATTTTCGAAAAAAAAGTTCGATAACTCGAAAAATAGGCGAAAACAAGAAAGTTAGTATTCTTCATTTTCGTCTTATTTTGGCTTGTTTTGCCAAAATTCATCAAAAAACCGAGGGGCCCTTGTAATCGTAATCGAACGTGTTAAATATACAAGTGTTGATTTATGACAGCACATCCCAATTGAGATTTTGTCTGCTCAAAATCTAACCATGTTTTAAAGAAAACATTTCGTCACACTATGAAAATTCTTTAACTGTAATTAATCTGGATTTTTAGGAACTTCCATCGCATGCTTCATACTCATGGATTTGCTGAGAATCCACGTTCGCATTATCAGTTAATTTACTCAAATCTTACGCAAAGCTCAAATTGGACAAACGCCTCAAATCAAATATGGCATATTTTAAATGAAATAAATAATTATAAAAATCAACAATACGATATTAAAAACGATTATCAACGAAATCAGCCATCTTTAATTCAATATGAACTCAACAAAACCACGCAATCAATTCAATTGATAACAAAATCAATTCGTCGTAATTTTCGAAATAATATAAATCGTCGTATTCTATTACGAAAATTGCATCGATTCGAAATATTAATAAAATTATTCATGCATCGTATCGATTATATTTTAGAACATTTTGATGAACCACGTAAAGCTCGTTTAATCAGACTCTTCGATATGTTCGCTAATAAATTATTGAAATTAAAATTAAAAATATGGCACATATATTGTTTATGTAATACGACAATTAAATGTATAACAAATATTATATTTAAAATGAATGAATGGCGTAAACGACATTTAATTACTGATAAAGTATACAATAATAAAATGATTGGATTTATAAAAAGTTATCGAATTTCGAATCATTTTTATGAACAACAAATGCAATATTTTAATCAAATATCTGAACGGATTCTACATCGAACCAAACATATTACTGGCGTCATTACTAGAGCTAAATATATTCTAGCAGTACCAAAGTCTAGAATAATCAAAGGTCAGTCATTCTATATTTTAGAGCAGCGTCTGGAGATACAAAATTTTTAAGCAAGCGCATATCATCGGATACGTACAACGAACCACAATGAATGAACCGACTAACTTCCAAATATTTTAAATTTATTAATTACTTTTTTTTTACTAACAGTTGGCCTACTTCAGACAACATCGTAAGATTTTCTGATCAGAAATTCTGATGCTGCTTCAGACAGCATTATATGTACGCGCATACCATCAGAAAATCTGATGTCTTATGTAGAAATCTTACCGTGTGCGGGGTATAATATAAAATACATGTTATTTAGTTATATCAGATTTTCTGATCAGGTTTAAATGAGCATTTATTTCTGTGGGGTAAAAAATTCATTTTTGAAATATATATCCCGTTAACGACACAAAATAACATTTATTGTGGGTCCTTAAATTTTAATTGTACCTATAGTTTTTTGTCTAAAGCTTTGAAATAGGATAAACTTTTCAGTTTTTATTTGCTGGAATATTCCACTCATATAAAGTCTTGTTCACAATTCATTTTTCTCTTGTAATTCTTAACATCGATAACAATTTTTTTATTATTAAGGTCATGAAACAATTACCGAAAAATTAAAATCACCAGAAAGAATACGACTTGATGTTGAAAATGTTATTAAAAATTTAAATATAGTCGCGCCACCAATACGACAAAAATCCAAATGGAAATCTGTGACAGTGCAGACGGCGGCATCGTGCCTCAAACAAAATTCATATTTTTTAAAGGCAAAACCATTTAAATTGAATTGTATGAAGGAGATGCCAAAGAAACGAAAAGTTGGTGTAATGTCGACTATCAATGGTGGTAAATTAGCTACATCGAATAGTGTGAATGTGGCTTCATTTAGTAAAGAATCATTAAACACACCTCAATGTGAGCTCAAAACTAACAAAAGTACTCAATCAATGAAGACAGCTAATATCGATTTAAATAATTACTATTATCGACCACTCAAAGAATTCAAAGTCCAACAATCTAATTCTCCAACCATGAAGTTAAATAATGAAGAATTTAATGATTTGACATCAGCTAATACCGATTCACTAACGACGAACGATTTCATTGTTCCAAAGGAACCTGAAGTTTTGAATACAGTTGAGAGCGTCTCAATAAAGGAATCTAATCTTTTAAAAACTAATATCGATTCACGGAAGAATTCTAAAAGGGATTCATCTGCACCATTGAAGTCACTACAAAATAATATTTTGAATTTTGAAACTATTAATTTACCGAAGAAACCTACAGCCAGAAATAATGATCCTTTGACGAAAGAAACTATTGTAGATAATAAAGAAACAAATAGTTTGAACTCAGTCGAAAATGATTCTTTTTACAAGGACTCCTTCATCGTTTTAAAATCAGCTAACTATGACAATCCAAATTCAGTTAAAGAATTCAATTCAAAGAATGATTTACCAAGAACTGAAAATGATTTTAAAAGCAACATTTTGAGTTCAAAATCAGTGCAAGATCTAAAAAATGATTCCATAAAAAATGTAATCAGTAGAGAGTTGAATGTTTTGAAGTCGTCTGAGATTCAATCCGAATCAAAAGCAAAAGGTTTGTTTAAACAAAAATTTCCTATTTATTTTATTTTTGCTCCCTGTTGCTTCGACTATTAGTTTAATTTCATTTCCAGAGTGTAAAAAATTAATCTTATGAGTAAAAATTAGATAATAAAGTTCTCAACTTTCTACGATAAATCCATAAATGTCCTAATATAATTTTGTTTATCAAATTTAGATACATTTGGATCATTAAAAGTTTTCAATTTAAATGCAAGTAAAAATCATTTATTAGACGAAGAACCCATTGGCATCTTGAAAACAATTTACATGGGCAATGATTTTAAAGATCTAAAAATAGATTCGAAGCTCAGTCATACTAATACTGATATTGAACTGTCAAATCAATCAGATCGAATCGCTTTGAAAATTAATACAAAAAATGATGACAGACTTGATAAAATCCGTGATATTCGATCATCAGTTTTGAATCGAATTAATTCATTTACAGAATCTATTAAAAATACTTTAAAATCAGGTAATACTTACTAAAAATCCTTAAATTATTATCATTTAAATTATTACTTTCGAAGTCTGGCTGTTAAAAATAATAAATATTTAAGCTAGAGTGAAAGAGAGCTAGCGCGTAACATCATTTGTCAGACGAGGATAGCGATTGTCGGATACTTTTTGGAGTGTTTATTATAAGTCGTCTCTATAATATTATTCGGCACACATGCAATGGCTTAAAAGCGTCGCACAGCCGGCAATCGTTATTCTTGCCTGACAAATGATGTTACGCGCTAACTCTCCTTCATTCTACCTTAAATATTTATTATTTTTAACAACCAGCAACCCTTATTAAAACCACTGCTGCAGCGGGATTTTACGACTATAATTAAACATTAATTTTAAATAATTATATAACATGGTATTAAACTTTTAAATACACCCAGCCCTAATTTATTTTGAACATAATTTTCTAATAATGAATGTAGATTCCAATAAAGACACGATTCAAACAGATACCGGTATAGACAGAATAACGTTTTCAACATTAAGAGTATTCAATAAAACGACTGATAATAATAAGAGTGATGATGAATATCAAAGAACTAATTCATTGAACTCATCGAATCTATTAGAAAAGTCTTCAAATTTACGAAATAATGAATTAAACAACAGTTGCAGCACTGTAGTGAATATTAATTCACATTTAATAAAATATTGTACTTGTAAGGATAACGGAAAATTGAAAAATAAATATGGTAAAGCAATTAATTCATTGAATAAAGCAAGAACAAAAATTATTAGTAAAATGGAGGAGGAGCATTTACCAAATAAAATCAGGTTATTTTTAATTTAATTAGTTTTATCTTTTTGATAGAGACCAGACCACTAGGTATAATTTGATCAGGTCGTATATCGATAAACAATTAAACATTTAAAAGATAATATCGATATATTATATTAATAGTAAAGTTAGTGTGTGAGAGTGTGTGCAAACAGCATATAGTATGTGTTAGAGATACAATACCAGTAGTCTTAGTACTACATATCTGTTATACATCCGTAAAATGTAAATACTAAGCTTATTCTTTTAACGTTGGAAAGAACGCCAATAAGGAATTTCTGTCAATGAAAATTCTTATTGAAAAAAAAAAAAACTGAAAAAAACGAGAGGAAACAATGAACGGTAACAACTAACAGTATTAATTATTTAAATACGCGACTCAATATGGTGGAGTGTTAATGTTTGCACTATTTATATCGAATACCTCATATCATAACATTTCAAAACGATTGCAAAACCATCTTCCAAGCTTGCAGACAAAAAATTATTTTTATTTTTCCTTTACTGTAATTTTTTTCCAAGAAGTTGGTATTTTCAACCGACTTCAAAAGAGTATATAAAGTATAGATGCTGTATTAGACCTTTCTCACTTTTCCATAAGAATTCAATGATATGAAATTTTTAAAAGCTAAGAAATATCAATTTGAATATTAGACTCTTATTATAATTAATGTTTTTTAGTTCTAATAAATTAGATTCTAAACCTGAAGAACTTTCAAAACATTTAAACAATACAAATGAGTTCACAGAAGCCATGATGATGAGTACAACAAATTCATATGACCAACCAAAAAAATCCATTAGCATGCTAGCAGAGACGAACACATTATCTGCATCATCGAATCAAAAAGAATCAATTATGAATTCAATAAAGTCTGTAGAACCTCCTGTTGTGGTTGGAATTAATTCAAATCGTAAAACAAAAGATTCCAAAGTATTCGATTCAACAAAACCTTCAAACATTAAAAAAGAATCTAGAACTACTGCATTCATGAATACTTCAAAAGAATCGAATAGGAAAGAATCTGTTGCAGATAAAACAAAGAGCCAGGTAATCTAAAAGTAAAAAGCATTAAGACATGTCATGTCATGTCTTATCTAATGGCAGTAACATTCTTATCTTTTAAACATTGTTTTAAAATAGGAATTAGGATTTATATTTTTTTTAAAAAGTGTATTTTTTAAATAATAAATAAAATTAAAGTTTAGTAAATAGAACAGAAAAGAAAGGCTAGAAAAAAAATGGTTCAAGGTCAATTTTAGTTACGCTTAAGTATCAAAATTATTGTGTTCCTAACCAACTGATTCTATTCTATTGAACCTAAATAAAAAGGTACATCTATTTTAAAAAATAAACTGTTTTAAGACAAGAACAAGCCGAGCCGGATTTAACCTTAGTGCCCGCCCCCATTGCAAATTATTCAACATTCTATATAATACCATTTTTAAGTAGAACTTTCAACAATCGACCGAAACCTTTTAGAATATTCTATAACGCCTCAAATCCTAATTCCATCCATCTAACGGCTAGATATATAATTCATGTTATTTTGATTCATCATAATTTTGTTTGAAGAAAGTTTCAAAAATGGCGGTCTTAGAAGAAAAGAGTTGTGGAACAAATGCAATGGATGGGAATGAATGGGATATTGAAATACGTCGTATACAATTAAATGATTTAAATCGTATCAATCCAATGGAATTAGATAATTATGTTTGTACAGTGATTATGCCACAAGAGATTAAGAGTATTGAACAATTAACAAATATTATACAACCGTTAACTAATATCAAACAGATCAATGAATATCAATATAGTGCTGTGATTGGAAAAGATACCAAAATTAAAACTAATAAATCTGATATACATTTAAGTACAGTGTGTAACAATGATCAAAATCCACAACATTCACATCCACATAGGTAATGATTGATTATTTACCATTTTATTTTAATTTATGTATCTATCATACTCTCCTACGTGTATCTAAAGATCAATTTAATAATTGTATAGGACCCACAATAATTGTTTTTGTGGGTCCTTAAGGGGACCGTCACTTAGACAATATCTAACTCGGTCAAATTTTTACTTTCTTTTACGATATTAAAGTAAAAGGAAGCAATGTTTTCTGGCCATATTTCAGAGTCCAAACAAATGGATTTAGAAATTGGCCTGCCTGTCTGTGGTCGCGATATTATGCGAATCAAAAGAGCTACAATCACCTATTTTATTCGCCAAACCGTCAACCGCTAATTTTATCCGCTCAAACCGTTAGATTAAGAGAATCCCCCAAATGGTAGTTAGATTAAGGATCAGCGCGACTAGAACATCAAGCTGAACCGTTTTAAAATTAACCATGATATACTGAAAAAAAACTCCGTTTGGCATCGTAGGAACTCCCTCACTATAAATGACCTGCATTTAGTAGTAACTCTGTAAAGTGAAATATTTAAGAACATAGATTTTGTTTTCTAATATAGTAAAAATTCTACTAACTGCATCGAAGATGTTAAAGTGAAAATCAAGATAAACGATGACAATATACTAAAATCAGCAACAATGGCCTTAAATATTAATAATAAAAATATGACATTGTTATCACGACAATGTAATATTGAAGAATCGGAAGCGACACAGAAACATTTAGAAAAAGTTAAAAATGCTGGCAAAGAACTCGAAATTCAATATCTATGTGAACGATGTCAAGATTCAATTAACTATTTAAATACGTTGTCACGCATCTCGGTGGATGCATTAACAATCTTAGAACGTGATAAATTAAATAAGATATTAGCATCGATCTCCAACAAATGTAATATTATTATTACCAAATTTGATACCGAAAAGGTAATTAAGTTACATAAACGTTTATTTTATTTTAAGCAACCAAAGAGACCTGCTTGAAGACAGGTCGTTACACGTGAAGACCTTATTTAGTTTTTGAACCATTTAAATCAATAGTAATATTCCGTGGCCTGGATTAATTCAAACATTTCACCAGCCACAAGTGGAATTTAATGCCCGATTTAAAACTAGATGTGTCTTCCCTGATTAAAGAAACAAATTCGATGACTTTTCCAGGTTTTTTGAAATTAGTTTGAAATTTTTTTGGGCTAGGTTACGTAAAGTTATAGTGGCTATCCAGGTGGAACTCATTAAGATGCTTGAAATCCCCTATTCTTGAAGCTATTTTGAGTTAATTCAGGTCAATAATTGCGTGAAACTCCAAGAGAATTTAACGAAAGTCGAGATAAGTTCTTGTTTCTTGGGTCCGCCCCCACACTGTGATAACTATAACATGACTTCTTATTTTGTTATGCCTGTTTCTAAAATAGCCGTTGCAATATTTCGTAAAGATATCGTTGAAAGAGACATCGTATTTCCTTCTTCGAAATTCTCTATATTATGCATTTGAATGAAATAATAAATTTTTCATACGAATTGTAATTTTTTGAAGGCTGAATGTACAGTGAAACCACCTAGGATCCATGATGATAATATTAATATTTATCGTGAACCAGAAACTATGTCATTAAAATCATCAACTATGATGCGTGATGCATCAACAAGCAAATGTTGTGTACAAAATGATGAAGGTGATGTGAATATATTAAATACAACTGAATACAAGAATGTTGATCTAATTATATTTGAGGATACTAAAACATCAACAACAAATGATCAAGATAATTTAAATCCAACAATTCTTGGATTGCAAGATTCAAACGGAAGGAATTTGGTCGAATACAAAAATGTGAATTTAATTGTAACCAAATATAATGCCAAAGGTCTGTAATCGTAACAATTTTTGGTGTATACGTAGTATAACTACAGATCTAAAGATCGACAACACTGTAATTATACAAATTTGTGCGCATTCATGTTACTTCTGGTTGTGACCTTGAGCGCGCCATCTTGTGAATCAACAGGAAGATTTTGACTAGTGAAAGAAAAGTGTCTACTTTCGAGCCGCCCTTGTTGCTTTCTCCCATTTGTCGATTTTTATAAAAAATTTTTGTACAGAGGTCATTACATGGTCAAGGGTTTGCTGGGACTGATCGATGCTAGACGCTTATTTTGCTCATCAAAACCTTTTTAATATAAATTTGATTAATGTATCTGATATAACAAAAGATGGCACTCTAAATCACAACTGGAAGTAACAGGATGCGGACAAACTTAAACATGTTTAACTGACCTCCTTAAATTGCGTCAAAGATTCAAAATTGTTGATCAGTTATCAAACTAACAGAATTATAATGTCCAATTAATTGATTTGAGTGTTTTAGGCAGTAAAACTAATCAACATATTATGACCATTGATGTCCATAAAAAAACATTGGACAAAAAATCACAAACAAATGATGACAGTAACGATAAGCCAATATTTAAATTTAAAGAAAGTGTCACTAATAAATATCCACCAAAAAATCATCAAAAATCATCGAAATATGGTGCAGGGCCAGGAACCCAAACCCATACTCTATTAAATGTATTCGAAAAGTCAATGATTAATGATGACTATAAAGATTATGAGACTCAAATCAATATGAAACCAATTCAAACAGATAAAGCATTCTTACCACCGATTGGGGTTAAAGAAGCTACACCCAGGAAACAATGGAAACCAAAAAAATGTAGCAACGATTCTTCGCCAAGTTTATTCGGATTCTTTGATGATATTATTAAAGGTAATTTATTTTTCGTTGAAAAATGAACTAAAAAACATTAAGAGCTACTTCATAAGAAATTCACTAACTTGGTAAGTTTGGCGTTATATTAATTATTTTTTATGATTTAGTGAATTTTTTTCAAGTCGGTATTATTTTTAATGTTCACGTTCCATTTTATATGATTTTGATATTTTTTTTTTTTTTTTTGTTGAAAGGTGTAGCCAACAAATTAAAACAAAATCAAGATTCAAATTCATCATCGAAATTAGATAAGTTCTCACAAACGAATCGTGATTATATATCGAACAATTTAAAAAAATGTTGTATTGAGACAATCAATAAAGCCAATAAAGAAGATTCTCCAATATTAATTGATTTGAATTCAAGAATTATTATTGAAAATAATGAGATTGATTTAAAAGAAAATTTCTTAGAGCCGTCTCATCAAATATCAAATGAAAAACTGATTGAAATTAATAAAATCGATCATAATAATAATATACTAATCAATTAATTGATGCTTTAAATAAAAATTTAATGATTCTTATCACCAAATATCGTTCCAATTTTGTGCAACTATTTCGGTAAATATAAACATTTAGAGTGGAAGAAAGATTTACATGATTACTAAACTTATTCATACTTCTTTTTGGTATATATGCTAATATAAAATTAGCGCATGTATGTATGTATGTATTTTATCTTACGAATGTGCTCAACGCGTCTAATGAAGTTTTCACTTAAATTATTTTAAAAAAAATTCTAAATTTAAAATTATTTTTAAAAAAATTCTAAATTTAAAAAATGTTGAATTTTTAAAAAGAATTAAAAAGTATACAAAATAATTTAGTCCTGAAAATTTGTTATTAGAGTTACTTGAAAGGGATTTATCAATACGTAAGGAGTGTGCTTCTAACAAGCTGTTGACTTAAATTACATGTAATATACAAATTTTCGAGCACAAATAATATAAATATTTTAAAATTTGGTATAAACATGAAAACAGAGACCATGTTGAAGAGGAGGTTTTCTCGAAAAAAAAACATTTCTTAATATAAAATTAAATATTTTTTACCTAAGAAACTTTTCTCTCCGATAAACCCTCCGTTTTCATATCACAATATTGTGCATACCAAATTTCAAAACATTTGCATAATTACTTTTAGAGTTATTTGTGTGTGCGTGAAAATTGAAAGATTTGATATAAAAAGAGTTGCTTCTAACAAGTATAGATAATCCCTCTTAAATAATTGATTTGTTCACATAGATTGGATACGATTGAAAATTGGAAGAAACCAGTTTGTAATTATGGAACTGAACAACCTCAATCTATCACAAAATAATGATCATGAATGTTTTCTGATGGTTTTAGTCTGATGTGTACAACATTTCCTCTCTACCCAGCTCTCCACTCATATACAAAGACAAACTTAAAATCAGTGAAATGCAATTTCTATTTTGGAAGCTATCTATTTTGGAAGCTATCGTTTGAAGTTACTGTTTTATTTTTTTTGAATTTGATTTTATCTGTTTGCAAATAATCGTGTTTATGTGACTTTTATGAAAAAATAAAATTTGAAAAATATAAATGAATTTTTATTCGAGATATTAAAAAAAAAAATTATCAAATAATATTTTGGTAATAAAAAGAGAAGTGAGCTAGGAGAGGTTAACAACACCTAGCAACAAAAGGCATCTCCTTGACACTAACTTAAATCTACATGGCAATTCTCAACTGCTTAGCTCAATTTCTAGGAATTGGTAAAAAAGAGAAGGTGGTTGGGAGTTGGCATGCTCAAAAGCATCTTTTAAACACTAACTTAATTTATATACAAATTTTCAATCCTCTACCTCAATTTGGATGGACTGTAAAGATGCGCAAATCTAAAAGCGTCCAAATAAGCGGATTTCCCTTCCAAACGACTGTAATAAATCCCTACTTTAATTATTGAGCGAAAAGAGACTGCTTGAGATGCCAGAAACAAAGAAAAAAATGACATCACCAAAACCCCATAAATCGCATGCTAGGTATTATAAAACGGATTTATAACACACTCCGGCCCCTCTTTGATGACCTTCGATACAGTGAATAAATAAGTGAATTTTTTTTGTGGCTAATATGCGACTAATAACGGAATATCTAATGGCGATTAAAAATTAAGTTATTTACCTTAAAAAATTTTTTGTTTGTACTATTATACTTACATTTGGATGCAATGTATGTATAGCTTGAAAGAATTGATGGAAATTTGGTCGTCCAAAATGTGTAACAGCCTTTAAACCAGTGAATAAAGAACGTTGCGATGTCTTTTGAAATTGTCGTTCACATAAATATAATAAAATCGTACGTAAATCATATTTGGTATGGATTTCTGTTATAAATATATGCATTGATATTAAATGATCCAAATCTTTCATTTCAATGTCACGTATTATATCCACCATCCATTCGAATTGTTTTTGGGTTCGTGTTGTCCAAATGAAGTAAATCTATCAAACCAATTTATTGCATTCACATAAAATCATAAGGTTTATACGTTTATTTTTAACATTAATTGAATTGAAAATTCGCCAGGGAATAAACACATTTATTAAATTAATTAATTTTGTGCATGTACTCACTTTAATATTTCGACTAGTATTATAACTATAATTATTATAAACAATATCTTTTAAAATGCTGGCAAATGGTGTGACACCTATTCCGCCACCAATTAAAATTGATACATTATATTTCTCCCAATTTTGATGGCCAGTTCCAAACGGTCCATCTAAATATATCTAAGAACAATATATTTATAAATTAAAATCATGTAAAAATGGTAAGTAAAATAGTGAATAAAAATGAATTTATTTGAATACAGACCTTTGGATAAGGTAATATATGACTGTTGTAAATATTTTTAATTTGTCGTGTCCATGGACCTACTGCTCTAATATGTACTGTTAAATATTGTTCATTAGGACTTGATGTCAATGTAAATGCATGATATTCACTTGGATTATAATCTAAACATGCAATACGAACCCACTGTCCACTTTTATAACTAAATCCATTTGGTTTTTTAAATGTTAACATTGTCACCTCTGGAAAATTTCAGTATTTTTTATTTTAATTGCATTTTTATACATCAACATTATTAGGTTCTCCAAATTATTAAAAAGTATAATAATCAATATTTATTGATTGATTTCAGCAAGTTATCAATCAATTTATATGATTAATCACTAATTTCATAGAACAACTAGTTAATTGAATCGTAATAATTTCCTCTATCTCAGTCAATAAAATTCTTCGAAAAATTATTAATATTGCGAAAGATTATTGCATCCTTCGTTTAAACCTTTTTATTTAAATTGAATCTCTTCATTTCTTAGTAAACGCGTAGAAATTTTCACATTGTTAAGCAATATCTATAGTCATAACCATTTTTTCAGTGATACTCTTAAAAAAATTAAACCCTTTTCCATTTTAAATTAATCAACAGTATTAAGTAAAATTTTTAAATTCTTATACAATGGAAATTAATTTAAGTATCTACCCGTCTATTTTTTCATTAGTCTATTATTATATATAGCTTTTCATAGACATAATAAATATAGACCATAATATAAAAATAGATATGTGCGAGAAAATATATACGTTTGTTGTTTTCCAAGGCATGAATAATAAAATAATCTATTAAATAATGCATTTTGAGATAATCAATTTTGAAAAGGTGTATTCAACTTGGTTTTGTTTTAAATCTTACCTGAGGATAATATATCCGCATTAACAATGCTGACTTTAATTTTTCTATGTGATACACTATATCCATGATCTATGATATATATTAGGCCAGGAACACAGAAATAATACCAAAATAAAGGCTCCTAAAATTGAATTTCAATTTCAAAATTATTATAAATATTTTGAAATATATGCATATATAATTATTCAAAAATCAAATTTGTTTGCATTGTTTGAATGCATTAAAGATGTTTGGCAGATACAATTGATCTCTAAACGTATGATGATAATCATTCTAACCTGTACTAATCGACTGCTACCATGTACCAATAATAAAATAAAATATATTGGATACTGTTCATGGGTAAACCAAAAGTATTTATATAAACGTTGACGCACTGTAGAAATTGAAAATGAATAAATCACTGTTGTCATAAAGATCAATAAGATGCCAGTGAATCCTGGTATTGTTTGAAACATCCAATAATTAAATTTTGGTATTTCATGCGACCTGCGAGTCAAATAAATATTTTTTTTTTATACAGTTAATTTGATTTATCCTACAAAAGAAACTAAATAATAAGCGTGATTGAAATTTGCCTCTGTTTCCCACAAGAGGAAGTTGCGTGTATCTATATCAAACTCAGATATTAAAAATCCAAATCGCTACTTTGTTCAAATTATTTATATTGTAACAAAGATAATCTCAATACTTACGCATGATAGACATTACGAAATAAACATGTTAAATCATCAGATGTTTGAGTTGAAATATGATAAAAATTAAAAAAATGGCCGACGCTATGTATCACTAAAATTTAAAAAACATAAATAAATAAATAAAAGTTTAAAGTGCACATTATAACGTGATTATAATATCAAATCAAAATTATAATACCTGTAAAAAATAATGCCCAATTTGCAGCGTATTTATGCATTGAGACATTCGAATCAAATGGAAAATAACAATACAAGCATGAGTCACGCAACAATGTAATACTGTGACGGCACATTGTTAACAATACGATGGCATAACAAAACATTATTGCGGATGCAGCACCACGTGTGAAGGCCATACCACTTCCAACAATACGACGGTATCCAGAATGTTCACGTTCACAATAATATCCTGTAGCATAGCATAGCATTGAATTTTAAATCACAAATCATTAAATGATTTATACTTCATATTAGATCTAATCAAAGTACAAGATGGGTTGTTCATTATACAAACATCTACATATAATAGGTTATGTAAAAACTAGTTTCTGATTTTTAACAATAGATGGTGGTTGCATTTCAAAGATGGCTTTTGAGGTTTGGTTTTTGTAAAGACTCAAGAGAGCGTTATTAGTCTTTGTATGCGTTAAAAAATACGCCATTTGATACTTGTTTACCATAGGAAAAGGTTATAATGGATCAAGTAATATGCAGAGAAACTAGCGTTTGAATGTCGTGGTGGAAATTTTGATGTTGAATATTTGCCTCGCTCTGACCGGTCATCTCATTAAAAAAGCTGAGCGATAGACCGACATGCAAGCTATCAAAACATGATTAACACACTGAGTATTATTCATTAAATAGTTTGGATATCATCAAAATGTTGGATGTAAAAAGAAATTTGATGTTTGGGGTCATATGAATTGAATGCACAAAATTTAACTAACCGTATAGAAATATGCGATATGTTTTTAAAACCGAATAAAATGGAGCCACTTTTCAAGAGATTAATAACGGGGAATAAAAAAAGGATAAAATACAAAAACGTCAAACACATATAGGCGTGATTGAAGTTTGCTGGAGTGCTACAAACGACTGCAAAGCCCAGATTGATGGCTTGTATGGTAAGGCTGAGTTTATGGTGGGATTAAAGTGAAATTGTCGACTGTAAAATTATGGTCAATAATTTACCAGATAGCAGGAAGGAATTCAAAAGAAGCGCTCGAAATTAGCCAATAGAAAGTGTGTTTTGGGAAGTTTTACATGCACCCACCGTATAGCCTGGAGCTTACACTATCTGACTATCATTTGTTTCAATTTTGAAAAGCTTTATTGATAGAAAAAAAATAGGCGACAAAAGAGCAGCTAAAAGCCATATTGTCAAGTTTTCCAGCACTAAACTACAGAAGTGCTACCTACATTCATGGAACTACTTTCATATATAATAAGTAGATAGTTTAATGAATGACCGTGTACCTTGTACCTTGTACATAAAATTTGTTGTTGATAACTTACGATAAAATCGTTCAATAAATATAAACCATAAAGCAAATGTAAATATTGTAAACCAAAAGATTTGTGTAGAACGAATTGTTAACCAATTCAATAGTTTTTTGAACACATTCACATGCATAGATTGAATTGTTATTTTACCAGTTTCCAATTCTTCCTGTTCCTTTTTTAATACTTGTTCGCCACGGATACGGCATTGTAATTCTTGTTGATTACTTTAAAATAAATATTGAAACCATTAAAATAGTAATCAATGATCGACATGTTGTTTAGTTTATTAACTAGAAGTAATCTAACTGAGAAGTGTGAAAAATCTGCGAAAAGTCTGAAAAATATGGGCGACAGACATTCGACAAGGAATAAAATTCTGAGAGAGACTTTTTTTTATTTATGCAAAGAAAAATTGCCATTATTATCAACAAAAATCTGAAGAAAAAAAATGTATAACTTAAAAACGAAAAAGTGTAAATTAAAATCAGAATAAAGACCCTTAAAGAAGAGAAAAATTCCTAAAAAATGAAATAATTCCCGAAATTTTAACAATTTAATTAGTATATATGTATTATTTAAACTATTAATATGTTGTTGTTTCTTATTTTTTAACTGCTAAACAGAATGAAATAAATAATAAATTATATTAATAATAATAATTAAATAGAAATAACTTACACATATAATGTTTCAAATGTTTTTTTAACATGACGCATGCGTGAATTTAATGATACATCCTTAATTGATAAATCTAATTGGCTAAAATCCAAGATGTGTTTTTGTTCTGTCAGTAATTTTTGAAAATCATCAAATGTTATCGAATTCTGTGTTAAGTAACAAAAAAAAAAAAACAAAACAATATATCTATGAATAAATTATCACCTTTATATTTTATATGTACATGTATGTATACAGATTGGAAATATAACTATGTGCTATAGTTTAGTAAGTATCCTTATTAAAAACGTGTTAACAGATAATACTACCATTTAAAATACTAATTTATTTGATTCGAAACGATGTCTCGAAAATTGTTCGAAATTTTTATATCCGCACGGAAACAATTAGAATAATTATAGAAAATCGAAGGATCTAGTTTTATTAACGTTAAAACAACGCCATTGATTTTCACCATGGCGTGTAGTTATGTTTCCAAACTGTATATAAACGTAATGTTTTAACTTCAAAATTTTATTTATTTCAAACTCAAACAAAAATTTTGTGGGAACGAAATAAAAAATATTCATAAAAATAAATGGTATTCTATATAAAATGCTTAAATCTACGCTGAAATTTTATGGGATATCGATTCACTGATAGGAACGTTTTTCATTCATTTTATCGATTAATTATTATTAATTGTTTTAAAACTTACACTTTCATCATCAATTCCAGCTTCCATCATCATATTATTAATCGTTGTCTCCAATTCTATATGATTAACTTGAGCATTTACAAGTTCTGATAATGATCTAAAAATTACTCAGACTTTATTATCATACTGAAAACCACGATGGTAGACTATATACAGATAGATGAGATTAGAAAGAAAATATTCTGTCATTATTTTATGTTAGTTCGACCGACAGAGACGCCTTATATACAGAACAGTTATTTTAATGACATTGTTTTAAGATGCCCAACGTGTTGCTACTAATAATTGAGTGTACGATTGAGTAGACACCCTTATATTATATTCTATCACAGTGTTCACAACTAATACCTTAAAGTTTAAAGTGTCGTCCAGTAGCAGGATCACAGATCGTCACTCGTCAACTTGACTCGCAACCCTCGACATTCGACACCTTTAAATAATTTTATAAATGAACAAACATAACCTAACTTACCTGATCATATTAACAAATTCAACTTTGGACATAGTTTCAGAATCATTAGTTGCATACATTTGAAATATAAATTCCAATTTTTTTATAGCTTTACCTTCAAAAGATAAAAAATAAATGTCATCTCTACTTCAAGAACATCAATTTGAAGTTATAATTTTTTTTAAATCTTAAAAACCAGCCAAAATATGAACGTTTAAAATTCTTAATTAAACAAAGAAGGAGATTTGCATAGAATGACGTCATATATATTCATCTCCATAGTGATTATATACATTTTAATTTAATTTTGGAATGTTGTTTGGTATTGAGCCTAGTTTCGCATTTGAATGAGTAATATAACAAGAAATTATTGCATTTTTGCCTATTGTCAAAGCTTGTAGTATATTATTAACTATTAAAATTTGGAGCCAAATATTATTTTTATTAATATAAATATGAAAAAGTAAACTAAATTGGAACAAGTTACAATGGTAGTAATTATTTGTAGCCTTAAATTTTTAAAAATTGAGACCTGCACGTACCTTTTGAAAGTAAAACAACCATTTTAATAAATTCACGAAAGCATATAAAACCATTCTTATTTTCATCGACTAATTCAAACATTTTTATAGCAAATTCGGATTCAGATCCAATTGATAATTGATCAGCGAATTCATTTATTGTTAATTCTGTATGGACGACTTTTTTAGCTACGTCAGAATTCATTTTCTTCGTTTTCATATCTGTTTTATCATCAAATACCTTACAACAACAAAATAAAATTCAATAAATAACAATTTATTTCGATCATTTTTATATCGACATTTTCGATGATGAACGAGTCTATCTATACGAGGTAGACATCTTTGACATTAAAATTTGCACAGGGAAAAAAATCGTTTGATACTTTCAGCCATTTGACTTCAAATTTCATCTTTATAATAGCAAAAATAACATATAAAATACTTCGACTGAAGACCTTACACATAAAGTGATCCGTAGTTGACTATCAAGCATCTGTAATGTATTTTCCACCAGCAATGTTCAACGGCCCATGATTCGATTCCCGACAGATTCTATTTACCTTTCAATTCTACGATTGATTTGATCGAGTAGAAGCGCTGCTGTAGGTATTGATATGAAAACTTACATAATGTAGAGCGACAGCTTGAAAGAATTGTTGCAACTGTTGTTCTCTTTGTCGTTTGGTTGTAATCGTTTTTAAATATGTCTTTAATGGCACCGATGTATTTCGTGCACGTTCTATCTTCAATTTAAATATAAATCGTTCCAAATCCTCAGTGAATGGGCCACGCATAAACGGTTGGAATTTTAATAATAAATCGTATTCATGTTTAAATTGCATACCTGAACACATAATACTCATTTTAAATACTGATAGTACAAGATATATTAAATTTTATTTCTAAACACTAGTAGAATTCTAAGGCTTTCTGCGACAGTCACCCGCTAAAAGTATTTTGAATAAAAAGTATTTTTTTTTTAATGTATATACATCGGAATTGTAGCTTTTGAAAATATCTTTGAAGTTATAGTTCTTTAGTCGCATTATGAAAAAATGATGACAGTAAAATTTTAAGATGCGTGTGCATTAACGTCAAACAAAATTCACGGGTTGAAACTGTTGTTATGATTTATGTAACACTTAATGTAACGAAATATATATTTATTTATTCAAATTTTTCAAATTTAAACTGAGCTTTATTGACTGTGTTCACTATCCTTTTCCAGTCCTTTTGTAATTAATTATTTGCATGTAATTAAAAATTGTTTTTTAATGATGCCAAAGAAGTATAGCTTCTGACGCGCGTACATAACATACATGCACCCATTATTTAAAAAATTAAACCTGTTTAGATTTGAAATTTTTACAAAATTATCTTCAAAATTTGCAAGAATTCATTTATTTCTTCCTTAAACGATGGAAATTAATTTTCAATTGTCTTTACCCGTCTATATTTTTATTAGTCTATGTACTTGATAGGCTTAAAAAATATCCATCGACAGGTATAAACCAATGTATAAAAAGAGAGAGATATACTTTTATTATTTTCTAAAATGCGTTTATTCATTTATTAAAAAATGAAAATTAATTTTTATATTGAAAGTCTATATAACTGTCAAAATAATACACTATAATAGACTATGAAAATATAGACGGACATAAACAAAAAATAAATAGTTTGTGTTTTTGATATAGACCTCTATAGGCTATATTAATAAGGACTGTAATGTTATGCACATTGTATTTTTTTATTCAATTTTCCTACATAAATAACTGAATTAATGAATTATCCAAATATTATTTTGTATACAAAATATTGACAAGAAAACGGCGAACATTTTTCGCGCAAAAAACATTTCAAAAAAATAAGACAATGTGTAAAACAATGATAACGGAAATTGTGACAGATATAAAAGAACAGGTATATACGTGACTAAACACTTGATCAATCTTTGCATGGTACAATTTCTGATTGGATACGTATTGAATATTTAATAATTTTTCACCCAAATACCTTAGTTTTAGTGGGGTTTTTTTTTAAAGACTGATTGGTTGGTATAAAATAGACTAACAGACTAACCTAAATGTAGATCGTCAGACATATAATCTAATGTCAATGTTTGATTATTATTTTTAAAACAAATGCGACGTAGAATTTCATGATTTTCAGGATTAATTAATTTTATTTCACCAGCATTTTCATCAAATAATACAGTAACATTACGTAATGGCTTCTTAAAATCAACCCATTCTAAAGCTGTAAATTTTAAATGAAAGTGTTAATAATTAAATTCATCAAAGCTGTTAATTAGTTAGTATTCACTAATTAATAAATAGTCTTATTAGATTTTTCATAAATAAAACATCAATGTTAATTGTGTTTGATTGATGTTTTATCAAAAAGAAACAACGATAGTCGATGGAAAACAGTTAACCATCAATATCGTCACACATCGTCAATATAATATATAAAAAATAATTATCAAATTTTCACAATTATTTCTAGCAAGCTTTTTTACTAGGTAATTTTCGGTGTTTTTTTTTTTAAAAAAAACCGGATACTTTCGATCGCAAGAATTTATAAAAATTGATAGCCCGATTTTTGATGGTTTTATTAACATTATACATCCTTAGATGAAAGACAATTGTCTCTCATCAATTCGTATCATAGACTGTAGATTTAAAGTCTGTGTGGTCGAAAGTAAGGCATTACCATATGATTGGTATGGGGATGCCATTTCTTTTGAAACACAGACCAAGTCTGACCTTCATATGGCTTATAAGTTGTATGAGTTTCATGTAATTTTCGTAAATGTTCCTTCTGCACATTTTTCTTATTTTGTATTCGTTGTTTTTGATCAAAATATAGTAGAAAAACTATCAAAGTAAATACACCTAAAAGTAGACACAATTAATGATTAACAAACTGCATATATTTATTTATTTATTTATTAAAATATTAATTTAATATAAGCAATTAAAGATATTATAATAAGCAATTCTGATATAATATTTTAAGCAATATTATGAAATTTTAGTTTAGTACGCATTAACTCCAGACACAAGAATATAGTTTTTAGAAGATTAACGTGAGGATTTTAAAGAGCAAAATTTCAATCCTGAAAAATGTGTAACAAAAAGCTGCAAGAAAAACAAAACATAGCGTGCCAAACGAATCAGTAAATTTGAAAGAATATGCAAAAGCTATTGAAGATGCATTAAAAAGTCTGTCTAAAATGAATAAATTAATTGTTCGTACCAATTATAAACGTAATAATCGTTGCAATCGTCATAATAAATGAAACTTCACTATTCGTAAAATAATCGTAAGTTCTAGGACCAACCGGATCACATGCATCCAACTGAGATACATTATACCAAATGGGTTCATAGTAATATGAACATTCAAAATATGAACCATTTGTAACGTTCATGTTCCAAAATTTTGATATATAATTTATATTACGAAATTTACAATCAGTTTGTTCTTTATAATATTTTTTACAATCCGCATATTGTAATTGTCTTATATCTGTAAACGACAAATTACGATATTTTACTTAATTATAATTCTAAAAAAAAAAAGAGCGACAGATGTCGTGACACACTCACTGTATAATGACACTAAAGTGCTTCATTAATACAGTGAGTAAGTAAATGAAGCACTTTAAGAATTTAAGCGTACCTTCAGTTATTGGAAGTCCGAAAGTACGTTTTGGTAAATCTATAGCTTCTAAATGTGTTACTGCCATTAATATATCATAGAAAGTTAATTTTTTTATCCTTTTGATGTCAAACGCACTAAATAACCTGAAAATCAGATCAAATTCAAAAAAATTATGTTTTTCATTAACCATAAAAAAAATGGCGCACAAAAACCAATCAATTTTAAATAAAGGATCTGTAAGTCTTACAAGTCTTGTAAGTCTTAGCGTTTGTCCAACTTCGATCTATTAGGAGACGGCATGTAAACTCCTAAATAGAATATTCAAAACCAATGTTAAAAGTGTTCTTATGTATGAATATAAAATATGGAAGGGCTCAGAGCCGTTGTCTAAGGAATGACATAAACATGTACTGACCTAACACTACCTTTAATGAAAATATACTAAATATGGCCGGAACACACACTTGGGCGACAAAAGAGCTTTGAAAATGAACTGGAGGAGAATCGCCAAAGAATACGGATTTTAGACTGGCAACGTTATATGGGACAAAAAACTCTCGAATAAGAAATTCCCGAGAAACGTAAATCGTAAGGAGAAAACAAATCGACAGCACAGAATCGATTTCATGAGCGTTATTAAGTAAAGTGTCTATGTCCATCATGAGATCATAGGACATAAGTCAAGTCAAGAGCCATGTAAATCTGATAGTGTCTTATGATAAATATCTATTCTCCGGGCAATATAACTTTTAATTACTTAATTTGTTCCAATAGATACTGCTTGACTTATAACTTGGATCGCCTCGAAGAGAAGTTTTCTCTTAAAATCTCCTTAAAATACAAGACATTCATTCAAAATGAATTTCAAAAACTGTTTGAGAAGGAAAAAATGTAATAAATAGCGTTGGACAAACTAACATGGTTACCAAATAGAGAAATTGGGCCATGGAATTGGAACCCATAAGACTCAGGTCGAACAGAAATGATTTTTAAGTATAAGGTAATTTTTTGATGTGCTGCCACTTTTATTTTTAATTTTTTGAAATTTGCTAGATGATTTTTGAAAGATCTCACTTATTGTTTATATTTTCAAACCAAAATCGATCCCCATCACGAATTCGTTTAAATTGATCCAAGATGATTGCTTTAAATAATGGTTCTGGTCCAGTACTCTGGTTTTCGAAAATTCCACCGACCCAAACATCGATATCATCACTTGATACTTTGTCCGTCAAATTCATCTTTTTAAGCATTTGCTAAACAAAGAAACATCAACAAATAAAATATCCTTCTTGCACTTTGTATTGGAGTTAAGGGAAGCAGGGGGATGTAATATATTAGTGAAACACACTCCTAAGCAATTAAAATAATAACTACTTATGGAGTGTGCTTCAGTAATATATAAAAATCCTCTTTAACATTTTAATAAGGTTTAAGTTCTATCTAATTTAATGAAACGAATAAATTTAAAAACTAGTGGACCGATTTGAAAAAATGTTCACCGTTAAAAAGCTACATTATTTCCGGCTGACATAGACTACTAGTTTTTATCCTTGTATTCTGACGGGAATGGGAACTATGCCGGTGAAAGCAAGTGACGTCCGCTATTCATGTATAAAAGTATTTAATTCAATTTAAAACTATTTTTGACATTTTAGTCCTGTTTTCCTGGTTCTATTTATTATCCGCTAAACAATAGTTAGTTTGTAAATCGTACCGTATACTTCTCTTTAAATGAATATTCAAAATTGTTTGGTGTATTATAAGCTTTTAGAGCCTCATGATAATTTGGCAAGCCATGATCACGTCCTCTTTGAATATTTAAAGCCATCAAATCACGTCTAGAGAATTCTAATGGTCCAAAAACATTACCTACAAACAAAATTTATTGAAGTAACACGTTTAATTGACTGCAGTCACTCAAGGGTCAGTCATTTCATTCCAAATCATCAAATGTTGGACGCTGACAGATTTCTGATTTTGATGAAAATAGTTACAAATGTTGGGTTTTTCATCAAAAGAAAGGAAATGGTCTTCTTTTGGGTGGCACTCTCTACAAATGAAAGGAAAACCATTTTTCATAGTCTCATTTATTCTTGGCCTAAAATTTTTCCATCCAAGTTGTCCAAGTTATGGGAGCGTTTTGAAAAACACCCATAATTTTCATTGTTTTTTGCTTAGGTATAACTATGGACTCCGCAACTCACAAAGTCTACAATTATTATGTGGTAAATTTTCAGATTTCTAGATCATCTTCAAAATTGGGAAAAAAACCAGCCCTTTTTCGGGGTGAATATATTTGATTTTTTAGGAGAGTCTTTAAACATTATTTAAAAAAAAATTATATTTAATATAACTAGCTATGTCTCAACTTTACAAAAGTCGTATACCAATTATTTAAATTGATTTTACCTCTTAGATCTTCAACAATTTGATTATCTTCCTGTTCACTGGGTTGATATGCCATTCCCAATATCAATCGATCAATATCGATTGTTTGAGAGCCATTATAAAGATATGTAATGGCATCATTTGGTTGCCAAAAATGATTGCATGTTCGTATTTTATAATCAAAATCTCTGTTGCATCCATTTCGTTTATAATCTTTTAATTTTATAGCTAAAATATAAAATACAATATAATTAACTAACAGAATTAATTGTATAAATACATTAAAACAATTTGTTTAAATACATTACATTAAATAAAAAATAATTATTCAAATGTCATGAAATTTGATATACAATTTTTCTCGAAAAACAATTTTTTTATTTTGATTTTTACCTTAGAAATTTATTTTTGGGGAAAACTCTTTGAAAAGCCCTTCGTTTTCATATCAATACATATATCAGTGCATACTAAACATTTGAATAATTATTTTGTTCGCGAAAATTGAGAGAAATACAATGTATACTACATGTAATTTAAGTCAACAGCTTGTCAGAAGCACATTCCTTTATGTAAGAAATAGCTGTGAATACACATTCTTTGTCTATTTTGGTTCAAAATAAAAAACCAGAGTAGCCTTTTAGACCCAGGACTCGATGTGTGGTCAACACTTCGCCCGAACGCCTGGTTCGTCCATAATGGAACATGGCTTGAGAGAAAATTCGCTACATCGAATTCTGGACCATTGGCATAAGTGATCACACACTACCGCTGAACCACTCTGCTCCCAAAATCAAAATTAATTATGTTAAAAATAATGGAGCTAGAGCGTTAAAAAATTACATAAAATTGGGTTCTATTTGAACGTTTTGAAAACTGATTACATTCAATTGAGAAAATGATATTCGCCAAATTGGGGATTTCTGGCCCAAAATCGATGTTTTGTAAACGATCAAAAGTCTGGCATCATCATGTCTGGTGACAGCTTTAATAGCTATAACCCAATCACTATATCTGATGGGACCGAGCAGACGTCTGCTTTTGGATATAATTTTTTGAATTGAATATTCTCCTAAGGTACACTGCTTCTTACCTGGTGGAACTAAAGTATGACCAAAACGAAATGCAGCCGATTGAAATAATTGTTCAATTTGTGGATCTACTGTTGGATCATATGATTTATAATCTGGTACAGAATCATGTATAAATTCTGGTAACCATTCATAAAATATAATTTGTTGTTGTGAAGCAATTACCCATTTTCGGGCCTCATTAAAGATACGTTCATCGGACCAATTTTTCGATTTTGGATGATTTGCAAAACATTGTGCCAAGAAATTATGCCATCGAAACCATATTACACCGAATGTTAATAGAAATGGATTTTCATTGCCACGTGGATTACCTAATTCTATAAAAAAAAAAAATATACATAAATTTGTATTAGACTACAGCCAAAGATTGTCAAATGATTCAATAGTGATTTGAATAAAAGGATGCTGTATTGCTTGTATCATAATATCAAAAAAAGTGATCGTATGAAATAATGAAACAATTCATTCAATAATAAATTCATAATAACATGTTAAAACTTACTAAAAAATCGATTGACATGAAATATTTGATGGTCCTTAATAAATTTACTATGATTAACTGGCGGTGGAGGATTTGCCATTGGCAAACCCATTTTATTTTGTTCTGGCCATAAACCATCATCGCTACTAGCCAACATACCACGTTTTGCTAATGTCCCGTTTGTATAGAAACGTAAATGATTCGACCATCCTTTTGTTGTTCCATAAATTAAGCCTCCATCTATATACGGAGTAATTTCATTTAGCTATAACCAAAATTTTAAATAGTTTACAACTTAGTAAATGTGTAGGACAATACCTACGTCAAGCTGCTAAAAATTATTCTATGAAAAGTTCTATAAACTAATCGTATATAATTTTAAAATTCTTTATATACAATGGATTTTTATAAAGCGTTGGATTTTCATCAAATTTAACTCCCTCTCATATCTCTAAAATTTAAATTTGTTAGTCTACAGTAAATATTTTTTCTCGAAGTGCTTGAGATAGATAACGGAAATTCTTTCTGATTCACGTGGATTGTTGACAAATAATAATTTGAAGCCAATAGTAATCAACCAAGGTACGTCTATTTTACTAGGTCTATGATTGTGATATAAGATGAACGAGCTAACAGTCTATATTTGACTTGACTATGATTATATATACAATTGTATATGGATGGCATGTGCTTATAATATAGTAAATCAAAATTAAAAAAGATTTTTACGAATTTTAAACGTTATGCTCGCTCGCATATTATGAGGTAAGTTTTACAAATTCTTAATTAAAAACTGATTTTTTAAAGTAAATTAAAAAAAATACATTCCAATATATTTAATAGATAAGTTAATTGTTTTAAATCATTGATTACTATTGACTTTGGAACACATATAACAGTTTCGTTTATTAAAATTCATGGAATTTTAAGTATATTTATTCGATTCTGGAGATAAAATTAGATTTTTATCTTAATTGTATAAATACATCTGTTGACGCATCCTAATGTTAGCCAATTTCCTCATCATCGATTGTCGCGGCAATTTCGAATTTTATAGTATAATAATACCACGATTTCTACGATACCTGTTGTCGTGGATTATTTGGACTAAAACCGGATCGTTGATCGTAACGTGTACGCAACACCGGCATTTCCGTATGATTTGTAAAATTCCTATACGGATGATTTTCCGGTATTGGAATATTAAAATATTCGGGTGGACATGCAGGTCTTTGAGCATCCAATATTTCTTCCACAATTTGTTGACCTATTAATGTAAAAATTATTTTTTTTTTTAAATCTTCCAAATCACAATAGTTTTTTTTTTGCACAAAAAAACATCTTACCAAAAAATACTAAAAGAGCATTTTTGCCAGTTTTGGAAAAGGTACGATTACCAAATGATTTCAACAAACTATCGCTTAATGTGAATGGATTTGGTCGATTTTCACCAGTCGGCTGATAAACACCGTCCTTGTATTTGGCAGGAACTCGTCTTAACAGTGGTGTATCTTAAATGCGATAAAACAAAAGTCGAATTGAATAATTGGATCTCAGAATAGGCTATTTGACTGATTCTGAATTTTCTCTATTAATAGTTAATTTTCGAGTCGTTAGTCCGAACGCTAGAAGTTACCTTCCAATTTTAATGTATTTATGAATTTGAAATAAATCATATTTACCGACAGCTCCCATGTCTGGTTTTGAGGGATTATTAAACCAACCATCATAAGTTGGATACTCTTTGGCAATTTGATAAGTAGAGTCACCATTACTAAATCCATCATTGTCATTAAATAATAACCATTTACCAAGAATACTATATTCAGAATAAGTTTCTTTCGGTAATTTCCGTTTTATATCAGAAATATAACCTGAAAAAAATATTCTATTTTTAATCAAATAATTTTGAAAATATTTTGTGTGCCCAAGTTCCAAAAATACTATTAAATTACAGTTCGGTTACGCAATTCGACTTTCATAACATATACTGTACAGCAGGTGAGCTCAAGAGGGGACTTTGTGGATTTATTCGTGCGAGGGATTTTTAGTTTATCAGAAACAAATTTTGAATAGGATTGCATAGAAGTTTTTTTATCAAGGCCGTTACATCCGAATTAACCCCAGCGATTCTTTCTTTTGATTGGAAGCTTCGTTTGTTTTCATTTAAAATTCTTTTTAAATATTTGAGTGCTCATAAATCCACTTTTTCTTATTTTCAATGTGATTTTACATTCTGTAGCGCGCTCCCCTCCCATTTCATCGAATATATTGATATTTTTTCGAAGATACTCAATTAAATCTCCATGTAGCATTGTGGGCTCCCCCACTATCTAAGTTCCCATATTATGAGGAATTTCTGATACATCATAAGAAATAGAAAACAGTTTTTGTAAAATTTTGGATTGCAAAAATAAAAATGTTATTTGGAACTTGATGATTCAAATTATGTTTTGAATATGCATATTAAACCGACATGTTCCAGCCATGTACAGACTTACCATTTACGTGCAAAAGTAGAAAAATGACTGCAATCACCTCCTAAAATTTTTTTAATAGTTTTTAACATTTGTAATTTTTGAAAATCTGATAGAATACTATGAGTCGTACATTTCAAGTATAAGTTTAAATTATTTAAGGATGCTTATGCGATATTAAATTTTCAGTTTAATCATTAAAATTATAGTATATTAAAGAATGAATATCACGCCTTAAGTGTAGAAAATCGACTTAGAAAGTACATTGCCGAAAGTTCACAGGATAATATTGAATAAAATTGAAGAAAACAAGATCTCTTATTAAACGCGTATAAACCAAATAAAATATTTTTAAAAACTATACATTTTTTATAATCATTTAAAAAAAGTCAAAATCTGGTGTTACGGCCGTTGTCTTCTAGGAAATATTTGAATTTACTTTGCTTTTTTGACATTTCCCGCAATTATTCAACTGTATTATACATGTCTGTGTTTCGAAAGCGTATCATCATGGCTGAGTATAATATGATGTCATCAATATTGTGTTATATTAGACAATATATATCTATGTTAATAACATATATTGATGAAGTTACATGTGGATGCCCATCCATGATGTTATAATTTTGAAACACGGTGGTATTATTGCCGATAAGACATTCGGAAGTTAGTAAAAATGCATCTAAATTTGATAATTAAATATTAATTAGACTAATGTTAATTAAAAATAGTAAAAAGTAAAAGCATACTTTATTTTTATTAATAGTTAATTTAAAAATTAATTAAATAAGCTACGGCAATTTGACTGTCGATCCATCCTGAAATCATTCTTTTTACTACAAAATAAAAAAGATGATTATCCTTGAAATGGTACAGACACACTCTGTATGTGTGGGTATTGAAAGTTTCAAAAGGATTAGAAAAAAAATAAAAAATTTCAGTAAAAAAAAGCTTACTTTTGGAATGAAAAACATGATTGTAGCACTTTAGTAATGCAAACGGGCTGCGTGTTGCATGATACCGGGTTTACTTACAATAAACTAACTGAAAATACTCGGTCAATTAATTGTTTGTTAATTACCAAACAAATTCTCTTATCAGTTTAAGGAAAAAGCAAAACCATTTCCCGTTTTTATTGTGGTTTGGATTATTTCTTTCAAATTTATAATTGAACACAAAAGTAAAATTATTGTCAAAATTTATTTAATATGCTAATTTTTTATTAACAATCGTATTGTTTATTAAATTATAATCGTAAATATTTTGAAATGGACATGCAAAACATAATTTGGTATCTAATAAAATTTAATGCCCTTAATCGTATTAAATTTCCTTCTTGATGAATTTAAATGAATATCATAACGGTCGACTATATGTCAAAACTGTAATTCAATTATTGTTTCCAAGTCTAACGCCAAAGGTAAAGAAATCACTTTTGGTCTCTGTTTTTGAAAATTTTCCCTTACAAAATGCATTTCACTTATAAAATAAATAATTTTTGTTTTGTTTCAGATCACACATAAAAAATGGATGATATAAATCAAAAGATCTCAATAAATATTGAACGTAATATAATTTGGTTTTGCATAAAATCACGTATTTTTATAATTCTTTTACAATATATAGCAAATATTTTAATTCCTGATCACAATTCGGGCACATTTCTATTCCAAGCCGATCCAAATCAAATAAATTCACTGTTCGATCGAATTATTGAGCATATATTTTCAGGATTTCTTCGTTGGGATGGACAATATTTTTTTCATATAATCAACTATGGTTATACATATGAAAATACGCTTGCATTTTTTCCAATCTATCCAATTGTTATTAAAATTTGCGCATTACCAACGCAAATATTATTGGGAAGTTTATTAAATATGTCTAGTATTTATATATTAACAATAATACTTGTAAATAATTTAATATTTATAAAGACTGCATTAGTTTTATATTATTTAACGGTCTCCATCTTTAAAAATAATAATTTCGCTTATATGGCGTGCCTATTATTTGCCATAAATCCTGCCAGTATTTTTTTTAGTTCCGCATATTCTGAATGTTTATTTGCATTCCTTACATTTTCAGTAATTTTAAAATGTATAAAATTTTATCAAAATAATCAATTTGATATTCAAATACCAATTTTAATTGGACTATCAATTGGTACAAGATCAAATGGTTTATTAAATATTGGATTTTTTACATATTTTTGTTTATTAAAAATTTATCAAAAATTTAATATTCAAATAATATTTCATTTATTTATAACAATTTTAATATCATTTATTCCATTTTTATTAATACAAATTTATAATTATAATTTATTTTGTAAACAATTTGATTCAAATTTACCGCAATTTTTATTTGAATTGGGATTCAAACATAATTATAAAATTGTAGGCTATAATAATAGTTCAACAGTATTCCAATTCCATTCAGAACACTGGTGTTCCAAAACAATTCCAATTTCTTATTCATACGTACAAAATCATTATTGGAATGTTGGATTTTTAAAATATTATCAGTTCAAACAAATACCAAATTTTTTATTAGCTAGTCCAATTATTTTTATAATGTTTAAACAATTTTTTGATATAATTCAAAAACTAATTACATTCAAAATTCATTTGTTACATTTCGTTTTTGTAGTCCATGCATTTTGTTTAACACTTTTTTGTATATTTTTTGTTCATATTCAAGTAACTACACGCATGTTATGTTCGGCTTCACCGATTCTTTATTGGTATTGTGCTGATCAATGGTTGTTCACTGGTCCGGTAAATAAGTCTAGTCAAAGTTTACAGCCAATAGTTTTATTTTCATTTAAAAATAAAACTCGTGTACAAAAATGTATTCAATTATATTTTTTAACGTATTTTATTGTTGGTACAATTATGTTTTCCAATTTTTTACCATGGACATAACATAGGCATCACAAATATAAAGCAGTGTAACAATCGACATGAATAACATACAGAAAATGGAACATGTCATGGGAATTTTAAGGTATACTGTTAAAAAATGAAATATTTTTAAAGTCTCTGAGTTCCATACTCTGTTATTTGTTCGATTGCCACACTGTAAACTATTAAATTTTGTTATTTGTACTTCCAAATATTTTGTTCATTAAACAATTTTTATTGAACGTTTAAATTTTGTTATTTTTTTACTTAGTCGATAGACCTGTTCGTTCATCTCTATCATGTCTGGTTCTTTGATTGTTAACAAACTACCGTCTTTTTTAGGAAATACAGAATAGAAATAGAAAGAGTGCTGGTCTATAATAAAAATTTACAAGAGATGGCTCGTGTCCAAGGCTCACAGCAAAACTTCTTCTAATGAATTTTGACAAATATTTATTGAATGCTTTTATACTGCAGTCACAAAGCTCGATCTATCCATCTCTATTATATTTATTGTTTTACAATTTGCAAATTTATTATACAGACGAATTGCCGGATTGCGAGGTTCAAGATCTACACATTTGTAACTGCAACAGAGGTGTCAGATTTTTTTTTTATAATTATTCATGAAAACTAGGATTTTTCGAATAAATTTCGATTTGTTGCCCCAATTTCCTAGATCAAATTATTTTGTATTTTATAAATACGTATTTCGACGATAAATTAGTCACCATCAGTATGCATTAGCTAGTTGTAATGATTCTCTGAGGAAATGTTACTCGTTGCTAATTATTTTTTTCTTGCCCAAATAAAATTCTAAAGACTTTTATTTGCATAAGAAAGACTTGTTTAGCGTAGTTTTTTGAACCCCATACTCAGATGTCTCATTCTGCTTGGAAATATTACATATCTTTCGTAAATCAAACCCGGGGCCTTCCATTTCGATTTCTATCAGATGTGTAGTGTTTTTAATTCTATCTGTATTTCAATTAATGTCATTTGCACTTCTGCAAAACGGATATAATGTTTTAACTTAACAAAAATTGTTAAAATAACTAAGTTGTACAATCTGACAATGTCACACAAAAATGAAACATCAATTAGTTTGTGTTATTAAGTTTTTACTGTTTCTAAAATCATTCTGTGTTCTTGTAAATTCTGAGGAGTTTCATTACACACAGTATATATGTTATATAATAGGTAGTGCCATATTTAATTACAAAGCACACTTTGGTAATGTCTAAAGATATAAATTATTTAAATAAAATAATGACAATTAATATGCAATTGATAATTTTAATAAAAATATTTTTAATTGTTGGATTCGTAAGAAGTGAATTAAAATTGCATGATTCAAATGTTATTGAATTAACAATAAAAACATATTCACAAATCTATGATTCAAAACATTTATGGATAATTCATTATTATTCGAATGCTACATCAACAATGAAAGAAGTGGGAGCTGATGTAATACAGTTACAGAACCAGAGACAGCACAGTAGTGTAGAGCTTGATGAAGCCTACAAACATTTAGCATTCATGTTTAATGGTTTAATTCGTGTAGCTGTATTCAATTGTAATACCAAACATTATTTTTGTAAACAAAATGGTATCAATGATCGATTACCAATCATTAAATTTTATGCGATTGAAAATAATACATTTACGGATTATCATGGCAAACACGTACTAGGTAATTTATATATCAATCATTTTTATGAATCAGCATGAACGAGCAACTAAACACCCAGAATAACTTGGTCGTCAATTTGAGTAGGTATTTTTGATTTCTATCTATGGTTAATGGATTATGGTACTTACCTTTTCAAATTTTCTTTTTCCTAATCACATGGTAGGTATAAAATACAACTAAAATGGCCTGTTTTTATGAAAATTTGTTTTGCTTTTACTTATAAATGTACTTGCTATAAAACAATTCAAATCTCGATATGGAATAAAATCATTTTTTTGCCTTACTTTTGCCCTATATCTTCAGTTTCAAAATTTAATCTTGTTTATATCAATTTACAGCCATTGTTAACAAGTGTAGATAACAGCTTACAGTGTTAATTATATAAATACTTTATATATATGTTTTAGTTAAAAATATTTCAATGCTTGAATTATTTGTAATCATTAGGATTAATGAAATACAATAATTATGCAGTCTATATATTAACGGACTTTGAATTTATTACCTGAAACTGTATCGAATCTAAACTATGTAAGAGGGATTGGACTCCTTACATGAAATACACTCCTTTATGTAAAGAGTATGCTTCTAACAAGCTGTTGATTTTAATTACATGTAGTATACATTGTATTTCTTTCAATTTTCGGGTACAAATAACTCAAAAAATCCTAATCCAAATGTTATGAAATTTGTTGTGCACAATATTGACATGAATACGGAAGGCTTGTCAAAGAGTTTTTCTCGAAAGCAAATTTCCTAGGCAAAAATCAAAATTCGATTTTATATTTAGAAATGTTTTTTTTCGAGAAAAACTCTTCAACAAGTCCTCTGTCTGAGTTTTTCATCTATCTCTTATGGTTTAAAAGTTGAATCATGAATTTATCGGACTCAATTATCCTATGATCCTCACACGAAATAAAATTCTCTTTTTATGTCTAACAATAAGTTATCAAAATTTTAGATTTCTCTCTCTCTTCGTTTTTGAATTACCGTGATGAAGGACGCACGAACTTTATTTCTTCAACTTAGCGTATGTTAGTAACCAATTTTAACACTAGGCTGCGAATAATCTTTATATACGTCTCAAATTAAAGAGCATCGTAATAAATTTTAGGTGATATGATTCAAGCAGCATCGATTGCAATAAAACGTCGAATTAATTATAAATTATCACAAAAACCAAAAACATTTAAACAAATTATAATTAATTTAAATGATAATATATTCGATGAGTACGTGCTACAGAGTGATCATGCTTGGATAATTCTATTCTATTCATCAAATTGGGGTCCATTCAAAAATTTTTATCCAATTTATGAGCGTATTTCTCGAGAATTACGATATAACGAGGAAGATGTACTTTGTGGCCTTATTAATATTGAATTTGAAAAGATTAAGGCTAAGGAATACAATGTAAGAATAATACCAACTTTTAAATATTTTACTAAAGGCATTAAAAGTGATTATTCATTGGAAACGTATTCGAGTAATGATTTAGATCGATTTAAATTAAAAAAATGGATAGTTGATTTACATAACAAAACGATTTCAATACCAACCATTTATCAAATGATTGATGAACATACGGCTAAAAAAGCTTGTGAAGAAGATTCGCCTTTACTATGTATTGTAACAGTGTTGCCAACATTTGATAAATGCAATGCCGAATGTCGTCATTCTTATTTAGGTAGTACATTCATTTTTTAACTTAACTATTAAATTCAAGGGATCAGCCTGATTTTCTATTGTTATAGTCAGGCAAAAAATAATCTCGATTCTACCATAAATCTCCTTAATTTCGAATAACTAATCGAGTCTAAGACAGATAATTAACCCCGTCACAAAATTGTAGAACACCAAATATTATCGAATCCTTTTCTCAAAACAGCAAGTTTGAAATATTATCTTTATAATATTAATGTCAATCAAAAATTTTCTTATACTTTAAAGATACATTACATAAAATTGGAAAAATATTAAAACGTAATAATTGGGGTTGGTTATGGTTTACATTTGGAACTCAACCTGACTGTGAACGAATATTATCGATTCACATGGAACCATTCCTCCTACTGCCACGAATATTTGTTTTGGATATTAAACAAAGAGCATTTTGGAGATATAAACCAAGTGAAAATTTTACAATGGAAAGTATTGTAAATTTTTTGGATAATATTGATGAAGATTTTACGAATGAACAAATTATTCAAGTAGATCGATTGCCGAAAATCTATAAATATCAATTATGGGATGGAGAAAATAATGACGTCCCATTAGAAAAGATAGATCAGAAACGATCCAAATATATAAACGATACACAGAATTCATCCAAAAATAAACATAACGATGAATTATAATTTTTTATTTGTGTAAAATTATTTCAAAATATATCTAGAAATCTAAGAGTGTGCATCTTGTCAAGTAAATATCATTTGTATCGAATCAATTATTGTTCTCAGTCAAGAAATGTTATTCTAAGAATGTCTTACTAAATTTTCTGTGAAATTTTTGATGGAATTTCACAATTGATAAAAATAATCAACATCGTGATTTATTTGTTGTTGAAATCAACGTTGTTAGGAATGTGCTTCTTAACTAGAAAATGTTATTTACCTATATCGTTTCGTTTTTTATTGTGAAATTTTACAATCTTATAGAAATACTTTTTAAGCAGAAAATAAAATTTATTACTAGAATATCGGAGATTCCCAATAGATTTTCAAAATATATTTTAATTTAAATAATGCAAAGTTGTGTTCAGTATTTAAAATTTTATAAAAAGGTTGTATCATTTTTGTCATAATTTCTTCCTATTTTAACATTTGCCATATCGTTATTACATTTTGAAAACCTATTAGTCGTGGTATTGCCTTTTATTCTCTATACATGCTAAGGATGTCTTAGGTATATCCTGTGTAGTGGCACCTGAACTTTATAATCAAAGTAACTCAAAAATATATGGTCAGATGGCATCACCACCCAAGCGTCAACTCTGTTGGCAATTTCATTGGTCGACTAGTTTGCCCGATACGTCGGTAAATGTACAATACAAAAAGATGCAAATTAAATAATTCAAAATGTTTGATTTATTGAAAATACAAATATAAAAAGCGCCACACCCCTGTATTGGAGTCAGGAAGTGATTATGCTTGCGGAAATAAGTTTTTATTTGATCTAAAATCAACACTTTTATCAAATCTCAAAGAGTTTGTTACATAAAAAATGATGGATTCATGAATTAATTATTTAAATGATGTTTCTTATGTTTTAAGACTTGAATCGGTGATAAATATAAAATTTTATTACATTGTTCACAATTGTAAGTGACTGTCTTCGATGATGAAGCTTTTGAATCGTCCTCATTCACAGCGTCTTTCAATTCTAAAAACATAATAATTATAGTTTTAAAATATTTATTTATTATTATTTATTTGTAATTCAACTGTCCAATGTCCAAAAAATAACTTGAATTACTTATTGGAACTTCGTGAGAACTAATAATGTATTAGTTAAGTTGGTAGTATTGTTAGCGTTTGATTTTATCGAATTTTATTCAATTTGATTTATTATATCGTTTTAAAATGACCGAGTTCATCTGATTTAACAACCAGTGACTGTTGGCTATTCTCCGTTTCAACTGGATCCAATAAAATTTAAATCGAATCGATGAAACCATTGTAGGTCATACGGACCATTGTAGGTCATAGGAAAATTGTTTACAGCGTTTCAAGAATTAAAACCAGACATTGTCGTAGATGCATTATATCAAGTGTGGAATACTTTGAAGTTGATGGAAAAATTACAGATTTTTCCTATCCTCCAACGCAAAAAGAGGAGTGATTTCGATTAAGTTTTTATTTGTTTGAGTGGTTATTTGATCAATTTGATCAGTGTTCTTAAGAAAATCGGTTCATCCATTTGAAGACCATCAATTCTTCTAAGTCTGTTTGTGAGACTTAAAAGAATTGAAAGATCTAACGGTTCGAAACCTATGCCAGCCGTTAAATTTTTTTTTATATGACAAAATCTTTATTATTAATTCTCTAACAAAATTTCAAAAATTCAAAACATTTCTGAAATTTTATAAATTTAATGAATTTAAACAAATTCAACTTATTTTTTGTGGACCGTAGATGAAATGAAGAATTATAAATCAAAAGTAATTTTATTTACCATTGGAATTCTTTTGAATTTTACAAACTGCTTGATGTTGTAATTTATCGATAGTTGAAAAACAATATTCAATTGAACATCCTGGACATTTCCATGGAGTTTGTTCCACTTGTAATGCAATATTTATACTCCATTCTATTTCTATTAAACTATTTTCAAAATCAAAATTAATAAAAATTATGAACTATGTTGATAGAAGAGGACAAATTAGTTCAGCCCCGCCCGTTTTTATGAAGCATTCGTTTCAACAGCCATTAAAAATGAAAGAGCAACGGGCCGAACTAATTTGTACCTCTTCCAGTCTTACCAATTATAAAAAATATTTTCAGTTAATTGCATTCCACCTTTCTTGTATAGAATCGGTGTAAAGGACTTATCAAATGGATTCTGTTCAATAGTGTCCACATTTTCATGGCTGCCAACGTACAAAGTTTTTAAATCGGCTGGTAATAGTCGATGAACGGTGTATGCAATGTCACTTCGCATGTATGCAATCAGATCAGATTCTAATTCATATTCAAATTGTTTTGAAATACTTGATTTTTTATCTTTAGAAACTAAAAATAATATCAAAATATTGTAATTGTTCACAGGATCCAATTTATAATTAAAATTGATCTTAAAACACAAATAAAAAAATCAAACAAACCTTGCATTTGATCTTGAATAGAGTTTAATCGTTCATTTAATAGCATATTCCATTTTGAACGAATTGAAGATGCTTTCAATAATAAAATTTGTCCAGCCTCTGGAAATGGGAACTCTAACAATAGCCAACAATCACATACTATTCTAAAATGTATTTTACAATATTTAATATTATTTTAATTGAATATGAACTACAATAAATAGGGAACTTGCATCAATTATTAAATTTAGAATAGTTATTTAAAAGTTTTCTAAGAAATTTAAAAAAATTCCATCGTTCTAAAATTATATTATTAAAAATTTGGCGTATATTCATGTATATGAATAAGAAGATATTCATACAATTGGAAGAGGAATACAAATTAATATTTCAAACTGAATAAGTACACTGTACCAACAGATGGCGTTAGTTTTTCGACATAGTATACCCATGCACTAACAGATAGCGTTAGCGCATAGTTTCTTGTTCACAAAATGACTCCTATTACAAATGAAAATATAGACGTATCCATGTCAAAAATTTAATGTATTCTGATCGTAAATATGATCAAACTTATGATGGAATAATTCTTAAGGTAGATGCGTATATCAATTATTAGTATATGTAAGAATAATAAACTTTGAATAGAAAACAGTAAATATTAAAAAAAAAAAAAAAAAAACGGGGCCCAATAATAATAGTCTCCTTAAACTAATATGATATGAAACTATAGTTAAATGCAAGTTCCCTATTGTAAATGTTTGATAGATTTCATAGTTACCTTGTAAATGTACGATTTGTTTCAATAGTTTGTGCAAACAATAATAATGTTTGTGCAGTAGGCATTCGTATTGTATTCATTAAATATGGTTTTGTCGTCTCCAATAATGTTAAATAACACAATAATTGATGTTTATTACTTAATGGTCGTTTACTATAATAGCCATCTGGTGGTACATCTATATCACTATCTTGTAATTGTAAACATTCTGGATGCGAACCAAAATAACTTTGTGGATGTAATGCTACAAATGCTTTTGTTTTGGTATGAAATAATTGTTCATTTAATGACTGAAACACAAATGTTAAAATAAGGCTATTTTATAAAGTAACATTCTTATTTTTTGTACGTCAATACCGATATTAAAATGATACAAAAAATGCAAAAAACCCTATAAAAGTGCAAAATTAAAATCGGTTCGTGAGTTTTAACCTAAGCAATAAAAAACTTTCAAAATATGTTGATTTTTTAAATTGCAATAACTTTTGCAAGCATTTATTGATTGTCTGTCACATAGGATGCTCTTCAATAAACTCGATAAGTTTCCGAAATACGAATTTTGAGAAATGAATAGTTTCATAATGCATGTTTATTTCAAAAGAAGACACTCACGAAAACCATAAATTGCCCAGTTCGAGGCAATCCGATTTTTTATTTTGAAATATACTTTCTTCTCATAAAGAGTATAAAGTTGATTCGTTTAATTGCTTAAAAATGAGGCATTAAAAATTTGCGTCCGTTTGTATTTAGTATTTAAGTCATACAAATGTGCTTGATGTACTTATTTCTCAAATATATGAACAAAATCCTTCACCACAAATTGAAATTAGACCATTTCTATGGTAACAACATTGTTTTGTAATATTTAAATGATTTCTAAATAAAAAATAATTTTGAAGAATTTAAAAAAATGACTTCAACAACATTAATTAGAACATTATTAATTCAAATGATTATAACAATAACAATAATTGAATGTCTTTATAAAAAACAAATATTAAATAATCAAATGATAAAAGTCAATCATTATAATTATGATGAGATCATTAAAAAGACGACCCAGACAAGTGAATCTGATGCTGCTATAGGAAAAAGACGAGCAATTCTTGTATTAAATTTTTATCGTAAAGATAATGCACGAGATGAACGATTTGCAACCACTTATAGGTAATCAATAAATATTATGGACACACGGGTACAACATGACAGGGATGGGGTATTTACTTATAGTACAGTCAGTCTATTATTATGTACGGATTTCCTTTTAATTACTACCAAACAGCACCGATTAGCAACTAAATTTGGATGCTAGATCAAAAGTTGCTTAGAATTAGTAGTCGATCTATTCTTTACCATACTTATTTTTAATATAAAAAAATGTCATCCCTTCGAAAGCATGGCATCCACCTCCGAGGGTAAAAGCAAAGCGTAGTTTATTTTTATATACAAATTTCAAATTCTATAACTCATTTTGGAAAGACTACACAGATGAGCAATGCTCTAAAAATGTCGAAATAAGCGAGTTTTCTCCTTGAAAATCTCCGTTTTAAGAATATTGTTCTTCCCAGTTAAGAACGTTTACAACACTACACACTAAATTTCAGCTCGTTTGAGTGAAAAGTAACTGCTGAAGATGTCAGTGAGTAGCTAGGTTCGATTCCCAGCAGCTGTGTAATGTTTTCACTTTCTTTCTCTATAATTAGTAAAACTAAAATAGTTGATTGGACGTAGACAATATGCAATGGCTGTGGAAGATGTTTTAGCTGTTGGTGTAATTCATGTACAAGAATCAAAATTTCTAACACAATATTTAAATGTAACAGCGACACCTTTATTGATTTTTTATTATCAAAATCATAATTATCGATTACCAATTGGATCTCAACATTGGAATGCATTCAAATTAATTAATGTCACTTATGAGCATGTACGAAAATATTACCAGCAACAGGTAAGGAAGGGTGGAAGAAGTATTGTTCCAACGTTTACGGTGGAATTATTACAATGCAATTAGTTATAATAAATGCAAAATAATGGAATCCAACCAGAAGAATAATGACTGATAAAGTCTACTTTATAGATTGAAATAGGTTTTTTTATAATAAAAAAATTTGATTAAACCATAACATTGAATTTGATTAATAATTTTGATGTATCGTTAAACAAAAATTTTTACATCTAGCGTTTTTTGCGTTGTCAATTTTTTTACTAACGTTTGAATTTTTCACGTGAATACGTCTATGTGTTCGATTACGGTGGAGATCATTTAGTAAATAGGTAATTACGTGCTCTATCGCTGCAATTAAGTATTGTTGTCTATTAATATTTGCAGTATAATTTTATAATTCGTACAAAAGTGGAATGGAATTATAATATTTTAAATACAACATTTATTAAAAATGAAGTAAGAGAATCAATAACTCCATGGATGATATTTATTTATGGACAATATTGTATAATATGTATACCATATTTAATTGAATGGCGTAATGCATTCCAAAATTATAATACATCCACATCGATTATGAGCATTAATTATGGTTTAATTGATGCATCGAAATATTTAGATTTATTCCAAGCTACTACTATGGACTGGAATATTTATGGATATCCAAGTCTCATCTATTTAAATCAAAATAATGTCTATCATTTTAATTACAATAATTTTCATCAAAATAACTTATTACAATGGATACAAGAAATTACATATAAAACAACAAGTGGGTATAAAAAACAACTCCATCCATTTCTAAATGTTGATAAATATCAGTGACATCTTTCAATTTATACTACTAATATTAAATAGAAATAAAAAGATAGAAATAATTTATACTACTAATATTAAATTAAATTGATTTTAGAATCGTCATCGTTAATCGATAATCAAAATAAAAAATCAATAAAATCATTATGTAATTTATCAATGTATTGTGTAATATCAGTGCTACCACCTATAGAATATTATAAAAATTTAAAAAAATTCAATTCACTATTAATTTTAATACACAATAAAATGAAGCAATTCTATCGTACTGATTGGAATTGGATATGGTTTCATTTCAATGATACAAATATAATTATTGATGATGATATGATCAATCAAACAACCATTGACTTACTACTACAAGAATTACCAACAATGTTTATTATACATTCAAAAACTTATCATATTCATGGTATATTAGAATATGATTTTGATGACAAAGGTTGGTATACTATCTAAATATATAAAAGTAAATACGTCATCATGTACACATGTTGTACTTTATTGTCTATTGGAGTTATACTTAAAAATCGTTAATGTATAAGAGACAAGAAGATTTTAAGATGTTCAGTACTTCAAGAATGAATGATGTTTACATTATTTTGTATTATTTCAAACATTACTTTGGATATTATTTAAATAATTAATAAATAATACCGTAATAATTTTTAATTTTAAATTTGTTGTTGATAGGTTTAAATGAATTCTTAATAAAAATGGATAACGAATTAATAAATATTGAATATAATAGAAAATATAATTTTAATGAAATTATTGATTTTATATATTAAAAATATAAATAATAATAAAGTATTTTGTTCTGTTCTGTTTAACTTACCTTACAATAATTAAATTCATCAGCAATAGCTAATTGTGGATAAAATCCACTTGTTATTATCAATTTAATAATAATTAAATCTATATAATTGTTTAATGACACTGTTGTATCTGATAATAATTTCTATAAAATTTAAAATAACAATTAATTAAATATTAATATTATTTTATTTATTTTTAATCAATTTATTATTTTCATTGATTTGTATCTTGTATCAGTTTATTTCCATGAGTTGTTACTATAGTATTAACTCTGGATGTAGTTGCCAGAAAACTGTCTGTATTAAGTAGCCCGCATTTCTGTGATGAAAACGAGTCTAATGCAATACACAAAGTACCTAATTTTTTTCATTGATTAATTATACTATTTTATAAAGATGCGTAAATTTGTAACTGCTTAAATTATGAGCTCAAGCATATAAATAAGTAAGAAGTGCCTGATTCGGGAAAAGTAGGACAATCTGACAACCCTGACTACATCATTTTAATGTTATAAAAGTCTATTATCCTTTTTTACTCTGACGATTTAAAAAAAAAATCACTAGTATTGATTAAAAGTTTTCATAATTTCTAAAAAGATGCTACTAAATAAACTCGTATGTGTTTCAATAATTGTTCATTGAATCCACTGATTATTATTGATATGGCGTCAAAATACCTTCCAAAAGCTTGTTTAATTGCGTCGTTAATTCTTTTTATGCTTAAATTATATTTTAGTTTATAATAGGGTTGCCCGATAGTATTAAATATTTAACTTACTAAATACTAAAAGAGTAGCGTTGGGACACAACAAGCTCAATAAATGATTAAACTCACCGACTAGTGATGCCATCTAACGGATTTTTAACGAATACCGATAATAATGACAATTGTAAAAACCAAAGCACTTACTTGAACTTGATGTTGATCATTAGTTAAACGAAATTCTACATGGCGAATATCAATTTGATCATCTGCATCATGATCATCCACATTTTCCATATCATAAAAATTAATTTTCAACATTCGTTTACGACCTCTTCCAGATCCACCCGATCCAGACTTCTTTAGATTGTATTTTAATTGACGTAAATATTTTAATTCACCATAACGAATCGATCGTTCTGTACTTGAACTGCTACTATCCGTATTATTTGAATTCATTTCTAATAAATTACAATCCTAAAATAGGTAAACATTAATTTATTAATTATAATTATTAAAAACTTCAAATAAAGTACTACCAAAAACCTACATTTTCAAAATTCATTAAAGCCAAATCAAATTTTCAAAATAGTACAAACTTATTAACATTTTGAGGTTATGTTACAAAATTAATTAATTTTTGGGTTTTGTAGAGAATTTTTCCCAAACATCTACTTATTTCTTTTAAATGGAATAAAAATCACCAGAGATATTAAAAGAAAACTAAAAAAATATACTCGCCATTTTGAAAAGATTTAATATATAGGGCACAAAAAGGCGGATAAAAATATTTAGTGAATTTCGCATACCTCTAATAGTTGTTGAAATTGTGATCGTAATTTAGTGCACTCATAAAATCGTTGCTCCTCCAATCCATGCTTTCGACACCATTTTCTAGAATTATTGGATGATGCATCCGATGATTCGGTGTATTTAATATGTAACCATTGTCGATATAAATTTAATAACGTTATTGGATCACCATGATCCGATTCAATTTGTTTCAATTGATTTTGACAATCTAAATCGCGATATGCACGATTTGTATAGGGTGATTGAACACTTAATGCAGCAGCTAATCCAAGTATTGGATCAATTTGATGGAATACACAACTTAATATTAACATTTTACCAATTACAATGTCGACAGGTAAATGTGCTAATGTTTTACCAATCACTGTTAATTCTTCATTTTCTGTTAGTGCACCCTGTACAGATACAATACAATTGTAATAATTATATACAGGCTGGCTAGGCACGCTTAGATTATATGAAGCATGCTAAAAAAAACTCTTTGAATAGGATTAAACATCGTAGATTGATTGATCAAAATAATTCAATAAGCAATTATTTCAATTTTTAGGATTCCTTAGCGAAATGACGAAAATACAAAACAGAATCATTATACTTTTATCATACTTAGATCTCTGCTATTTTTGCATTAATCTGGTCTAAATTCATTAGCTCTGGTTTTCTTGTTTAATTTTAGGTTAGCTATAACTCCTTGGCACAGCCGTAATTTTTACGTGGATACGTCTATTTATAATAGACAGACAGAAGAATTCGTATGAATGTTTCAAACTGAATTTATTAAGACTTTTAGTTTCTTTTGAAACACCTAGAAACGGATTTGGATATATATACATATATTTCATTCATCAATATTTGGAACATAATGAATGCATCGTGTCATTACTATGAACCAACAGATGGCGTTATATGACCTGACCGATGCAGTACTCATACTTATCTCATACTTAAGTTCACTAATGAACCAACAGATGTCGTTAGTATAACGATATAATAGTAAGATAATATATAAGGAGGTATTCCAATCCTGCAATGCATCATGGGAAATGTGTCAAGAGGTCGCGCCACCGCGCGTGTGTCAAGCACACTATCCGGCATCTAAAGTATTTTCATGCTAACTCTCGGAATAATAACAAATATTGTTAAATAATTAATTACTGTCTAAAAAAATTATTCTCACCTTTCAATAATAACAATAAATGATAATAATTATTTTAAAACCCTCAATTAATTTTTTTAGACAGTAATTAATTATTTAACAATATTTGTTATTATTCCGAGAGTTAGCATGAAAATACTTTAGATGCCGGATAGTGTGCTTGACACACGCGTGGTGGCGCGACCTCTTGACACATTTTCCATGATGCATTGCAGGATTGGAATACCTTCTTATATATTATCTTATATAATAGCAAATACAATTTAAAAACAAATGAAAACATAGACGACGTATCTACGTCAAAAATTTAAATTTATTTGCTTAAAACATATAATTTAAAATTAAAAAAAAAACTAATTGGAAATGAAGAATTCTTGGTTACTTACCAAATGTTTAAGTGAAAGAATAGCATTTTCAATGTTTTCTTGATTTGGCGCTTCAATAAATGGAAATTTTCGTGCATCTGGTAAACCCATTGCAATCATTTGTAACATGAGTGAATCTAATGGTACACGCTGTAATTCTGGCGTTGAATACAATTCCATTTCTTCATAATCTTTTTCGGAATACAAGCGAAAACATACACCAGGACCTAGAATTTTTAACAAATAATATAATTAGTAAGTAAGTAGACTAGTAGATACATTATTGACATCATTTGTTCGAAAGGCTGTTATTTTATATGTACGGGTCAGGTCAGATAAGTAATGTTACCTGTACGACCAGCACGACCTTTACGTTGTTCAGCACTGGCTCGGGATATCCAAAACTCTTTTAAACGTTGCATTCGACTGATTGGATCATAGCTCATTTCTTTCACTTTACCCGAATCCACAACGAAACGTATTCCATCAATTGTCACAGAAGTTTCTGCAATATTTGTCGATACAATACACTTTCGAATACCATCCGGAGGATAATCGAATACCTAAAAATGAAATGAATAGTTTTTCATGTGCAAAAACATAATACAAAATTAACTTGAACCAAATTTCGTTTTAACATGAGATACGACACATTCTACTGAAAAGAAAAGAAAAAATAGATAGGGATCAAACAGCGTCTACTATTGCACAAGAAAGAAATTTTCTGAATTTTTTCACTAAAAAAAAGTTGAAGGGTGAAGGTTCGTCCAACCCCTTCTCAAACAAATAACCCCCCTAATTTGGCTACAGTCGGGTAATAAATTCTGCATGTATATATTTATAAATGTAAAAATAGTTACCTTGTCTTGTTCTGCTAAAGATAAAGTACTGTGCAATGCCAAAACGATCCAATTTTCTTTTAATTTTCCATATTCTTTGGCAGCATCCACAACTGTAGTGATTTCATTTAAACCACTTAAAAATATTAATAGATCACCTTTTTCTGTTCCTAACAAGTAAAAAATAACCGTGTTTATTTAGCGTTTTTGTTCTAAAAATTTAAAAAAAAAATCTCTAGATGTCACCAATAATCAATCTTATAAATCGTTTTGTATTTTACATTCGTCATTTTGTAAAGTTTTATAACATCTCAAAGTTTTGTATGAAGTTGTTTCTATTAAAATCTAATTTTCAAGATGATATAAACAAATCGAAAAACAAAAATATTTTTCGCTTCACAAATTTTTACGTACTTTGCAATAATTGATTGAAAGTTTTAATGATTTCAGAAGAGATGGCTACTTAATAAAGTTAATTAGTGACCAAAACAGGGATTCTGAAAAATAAATAGTTTCTGAGAAATTTGATTGTTCAATAACAAATATGCTTTTCATAAACTTGAATTCCCCAGGTCGAGGTGCTCGGATTTTTATTTTGAATTATCTATTCAACTCTTGAAGAGTCCTATTTTGACATGAACTTAATAGTAAAAGCAAATATTTGATATCAATTGCTTAATATGACATTTAAAATCGCTGTTAATTGGTAATTTAAAACACTTGTACTTCCCGGAGGTGATGTGATCTAGTAAATTTTTTTAAAACCTTTTCGAGGAAAAAGGCTAATTAGTCGAACGTTTTATTTAATGACAAAATAAAAAGTTTTATTTAAGGACAAAATAAAATTAATTAATTATTATATATTAATATATTTTTAAATAACTAAAAATAATAGTTCCCAAAACGAAGAATGAGCTTGACGTGGCTCAATGATTCACGGATTATGATTGTTTAAGTCTTTCATTGATATTTTGCACGATAGTGGGGGAACTAGAAATAGACTGAGAATGGAAGGGGTAATTGAGCGCTAAACGTTCTGATTGCTTGTATGCGACAAGCGTGAACCAAATGGCACACGCTATTAGCCAGTGCAATATTATCAATACAAAAAATATATGTCCACATTAAATGACGACCGGTCGCACCAACACTGCCCTCACATAACATCATACAACATACCCCTACGCTCTGTCTACGTAGTTAAATGGTTTGTGGATAACTCCTAAATACTATGTACTACTTGATGTATGACTTACTTGAATATTTTTCATCAATGTATTGCAGAACTTGAATGTATGGTCTTGCATTAAAGCGTTCAGCTTTTGCTTGATATTTATTTTCAACAATTATTGGTCGATAATGTAATTTGATTGGATATAATCGACCTGGCACCTGAATTATACGAACACACAAACAAACAAGTTAAATCATTAACTCAAAACTCCAATTAAAATCAAATATCAAAAAAATTGAGCTTCATTAATTACTTTCTTAAATTCAATTTGTATTATTCTTTATTTATTCTTTAAGTGAAAATTCGACATTCAATTAAATTTTAATTAATGAAGTTTCACTCAGAAAATAAAAGAATTTATCAAAACATGATTGAAAAGACATCTATTTTTATATTAAGTTACTTTTCGACATCTATTTCTTTCGTATTAGAAATCATTTCGTAAAAAGGATCTTATATATTAACCCTATCTGTTAGTGCATAAATGTACGAAGTTCGTAAGTATGAAATCTACTATATCGACAATTTGTAATTCAAATGTCAAACAATTTCGACAATAGTTTCGAAAATTTTCCTGATGTTTTTAATTCTTTGGATGAAAATAAAACCAGAATAAATGTTTTTTTCTTCTTATCAGCTTATTAAAATTACTCGCAACTAAATTTTGAAAATTTGCTTACCTGAATGACTTTAGCATTTTCAGTTGAAAAATAATGTGTAAATAATTCAATATTAATTGTGGCAGACATTAAAATAATTTTTAATTGTGGACGTTGATAAATTAAACATTTTATAATGCCTAATAAGAAATCGCCATGTAAATGACGTTCATGAACCTCATCCAAAATGATCACATCATAATCAATGGCTTCCACATCAGTTGATAGCTAAACGAGTATTTTATTCAAATAATACAATAAATTAGTAGACTTTAAACATTATTTTTGATAAATATTGCAAAAATTCGTATTTCCAACGGACATAGGCAACTTTTTTAAGTAAAGAAAAATGCAATACCATGCATCATTTGTTTTATAGTACATCTAGTATACAGATTGGAAACAAAACTGTGATATACATTTTTTTAAAATGATAACTTATTCATCGGTTCGGCTTGTTTGAAAATTTTCTATTTATTGGCATCCATATTTTACATGCCTAAACTTACAACTAATCAACCACAAAACTGAACTAATAATTACTTTCAATTCAGAATGTCAATTTTCTGACTGAAAATGAGTATTTAATAAATCACTAGAGAAGTTATTTCGCCCCAACCAACTTACTTATTAAATTACCTGTCGTAAAAGAAGGCCTTCAGTGATAAAAAGTATTTTAGTATTTTGATTCTTTTGTTTTTCAAATCTTATTTGATAGCCAACTTCATGTTCATTTGAAGTTTCAACTGCTACACGCTTGGCTAATGAAATACAGGCAATACGTCTTGGCTGTGTACAAGCTAGAATCAATAAATAACGATTAATAATCTTGATAACGATTTTAAGTGAATTTTTTTGAGGTAAATTTTGCAATCAAAAACACATTTTCAACCCCTAATAAAAATTGTAAATGGTAAGTGGCTTTTTACTTAACATTCAAAAAATCCTCGAACATTAAAACTCAATTGATTTTTAACATACCGATTCGATTAAATCCTGAATGATAAAGATATTGTGGTACTTGAGTGGATTTTCCACATCCCGTGTCTCCAGCAATTATAACAACACGTTCATTTTGTGCAGCATTAATTATTTCATTTCTATAAAAAAAATTTTTAATTAATCCATGAAAGCTATGTTTTTGTATTTCAAATGAGAGTCATATATGATCGATAATATAAATTATTTTAGAAGACACATGAATTATGATTTCATGTACGCCTGCCCTTAAACTGATCTGAATTAAACGTACCGATATTGATGGACTGGTAAATTTCGTTGAGTTTCTTGTATTTTTTTAATTTTATTACAATTTTCTTTTAATTTAAAATTTAAGTACAATTCAACAATCTGAATAAATTCATTAAATTGATTTCGTGTTAATTTTGAACGTCGATCATAATCTGTATCATGAATTGGTAATAATCCATATAATTTATCGATATCTTTCAATAAATTCGATTTTTTTTCATATTCTTTAATGATTTTTTCTGGTATTCCATTTAAATCGATTTGAGCTAAAACAAAGAAGAAAAAAAATAGCAGTATAAAGCTGAATTGAGATTGTACAGGTCTTTAAAAAAGAAATTTACTGTTTTTTCTAGGCTTATATTTCTAGACTATATATTGATTAAAGAATCATGAAATTTATAGAAAATATTACTTTTGGACAACCAGAAACTCAATTTTAAGAACAATAAATTGAATAGCGCGCTGTTCTCCCCCCCTCTTGTGTACAAAAATGTGACAAAATAAAATTGACTTACGTGATTTCATTTGAGTTTTCGTCTTATTTTTTTGAATGATCGTCTCATATTTCATTAAAAATAGCCAAAAATCATTTATATCATCAACAATGACTTGCTTACGTGAATGCGGACATACAATTTTATTCAATTCATATTTATAAAAACGGAATGAAAATTGAGTGTTAGTTTTTAAATTTGATGGTGATTTTGATCTAGGCCGCTTATAGCTACAACATGGAGATGGAGATATTGATCTCTTATCATTATCTTTTCTATCCATCATTTAAATTCATATCTCGTAATCGTTACTAGACTTTTAAATAATTTGACTTATATGAACTGAAGAACACTTTTACTTGTCATGTACATGTAAATAAATTATAGTACTACATATACTTAAATGTAAAATTTATGGAATACTACAACTTAAGAGCGCTTATCCACAACTGTCATTAACTTAAAGGAATGTGCTTCTAACAAGCTGTTGGCTGAAGTCGCGGACTACTTACACGTTGGCCATCTATGTAAATATTAAATAAACATATAATATATATATATATATATATATATATATATATATATATATATAAAGTAAATCGTTCAAGACATACCTTCTATGAATATATATATATATATATATATATATATATATATTCATAGAAGGTCTTTTGAACGATTTACTTTTTTTAAATACTCCATCACAGTTTTTTATAAAAATTTCCCTATAAAATCTTTTTATGCGGACAATATGTAAGTATCAACACAACAATAATAAAAAATTTTGTTGGCCTATATTGGCTCAATGATATAGACGTAAAAATTACGCGTAAACGGCTATTATTTTCGATTTCATATTTACTAATATCATTTACTTACACACCAACAGGTGGCATGTCAGTTAGTAATCACAATAGATCTGATACCAACTTCGTTCTGCAATTTACAAACAGATTCACCAACAGCGTTATCGTATAACTTCCATATTTAAAAAATGAAATCCTAGTTGTATCCAAGTAAATAATGTTAATAAAAAAAATTATTTGATTATTATCTGTTGTGTCATGGTATGGGCATGTTTCCTATTGAAGGGATAGTTACCTATGGAAGGGATTCATTTCGTTAGAGATCATGAAGGCGTGTTGTCGTATTATATAAACATGTATTCAGTTAACGTTGGCAATGGAACGAGTTGATGTTTTTATCTAGATTTAATTTATATTTGATTTGACTTGTAACGTCGGGAATAATAAAATGAATTTATATTTTTATATAATTTGTGTTCAATTAAATTACATTATTATTTTTCAATTTTAAAGCCAATTGTTTAGTTCGATAATTTTTTTCTTTAATATTTGAAATAAACTTTAATATTTTTCTTTAATAAGTTGAAAAAAACGAATTTAGTAATCATCCATTAACAAAAAAAAAAAAAACTAAATACTGTAATTATTTTTACATCCATTTAAAATAATTAAAACAATTAAATTTAAGTAACATCCATAAAAACAATTGTATTTAAATAACATTCTTTTAAAATAATTGAATTTAAATTACAGTTTATTAAAGTACATTAGTTTTTTATCTTTTTTTCACCCACTGATACAAATATATGACATTATTTATCATTTATCAATTTATCAATTAAATTTAATGAATATTAAATAAGCGAATCTTTAACAGATCGCTTTAAAAGCTTGATCACAAAAACGTTAGAAAGAGCAATCGATAATCCAGCAGTTATGAGTACAATTTGGTTTATTTTTATTGTTGCAGTGCAGTTCGCATGCGCACTGTGTAGTGCAGGTACGTAAATTTTATATTTTATATAAAAATCACGGAGGAGTTTTTGAACAACCGATATTTACAAAAAACGGTGTCAAAATGTCCTAACATAAAAATTCAATTAAAAAAATCGCATGTGAAATTTTTGTTTCCTCTATAATTACTTGTTTTTTCATTCCTTTCTTTTAGAAAATAAAAATAACAAAAATATTGAAAAGTTGGCAACGCAGGAAGTTGATAATAGAATCTTTTCCGGAAAAGCTACGCGAATTAAAAACCTTCCATACCAAGTTTATATACGTGCCAGGTATAGAGATAAAGATGGTGTGACATATGTTTTAAAATGTGGGGGCGGGATTCTTCACCCAAAAATAATAATAACAGCTGCTCATTGTGTAAAAAATAAACAAAAAAGGATGATTGAAGTTAGGGCAGGATCATCATTCAAAGATCATGATGGTGTCACAAGAGATGTTGTACAAGTCATTGTACATCAGTCATTCAAACAACAAGTCTCAAAAAGTGGAGCATTTCAATCGATAGATTATGATGTAGCTTTACTTAAACTTTCCAAAAGCTTGCATTATTCAAAACACATTCAAAATGTTAAGATTCCAAAAAAAGATGATCGTTTGTCACCTGGTGAATTGGGTACTATTGCTGGATGGGGATATATATTTGTAAGAATAATACTTTATAAAGTAGCAATAAAGCAAATTTTTTTTATTTAAATTTGAGATTCCATAAATGATAAAAATTATTTGCAATAATCAAAACTTAATAACCTAAGAAACTATAGACGTGTAGATTAACCGATGATACGGAATTAAAATTTTAAAGTCATAATTTGTTTTAGGGTACTACTCTAACAGATGTTTTACAAAAAACACAACTTCCGGTTATGAGTGATGCAGAATGCCATCCTCATTCACCTTTTGTAATGAATCCAAGAACATTTTGCGCTGGTTATAATAAAAGGGATAAAAGTACTATTTGTTTCGGAGATTCTGGAGGACCATTTGTTAAAAATAATAAAATATATGGAGTTGCATGTGCAACTTTCACAAATTGTAAAGGTGGACCTAGTATATCGTATTTCACAAATATATCTTCTGTACATACCTGGCTTACTACCAAATTTCATGAATTATCAAAATAAAATTAAATAAATATATTTAAATTGATTTGTTGTTATTAAAATAATAAATACATTATTAGTAATAAGTACTTATTTTCAAAATGTATACTTCTATCTAGATCCAGTAAATCTTGGAAACAAACAATTCTATGAACTCTATGCTCCACATATCCCGTAATTAAAGTTTGGACATTGTTATGTATAACTTTCAATTATACACTCTGCCCTACCATAGTCAGCAGAAGTATGCAAAATGTAGCAACTGGAAAGGGGAAATAGGAATATGAAAACGTCTTTATTAAAGTATATTAAAAGATATATATATATATATATATATATATATATATATATATATATATATATATATATATATATATATATATATATATATATATATATATATATATATATATATATATATATATATATATATATATATATATATATATATATATATATATATATATATATATATATATATATATACATATATATATATATATATATATATATATATATATATATATATATATATATATATATATATATATATATATATATATATATATATATATATTTATATATATATTTATATTTATGTTAGCGTCTACAGGAGAAGTGCATTGCGAGTTGCATGCGCTTACCGTACAGTATCATATGATGCTGTGTCTGTAGTGGCTAGTCTTCCGCCAATCGATATCTTGGCGAACGAGCGTCAGAGAAACTACCAACGAAGGTAGAGTGACACTGACGACATTCCGACACGTGCCTCAGAAGAAAGAGACCGCACACTCGAAATGTGGCAAAGACGCTGGGAATCTTCATCAAACGAAAGATGGACGTATCGCCTAATTCCAGATATCGCGACCTGGTTCAACAGAGAACATGGAGAAGTGGACTTCAATGTCAGACAGTTGCTGACCGGGTATGGCAACTTCTGAGCGTACCTCTGCAAATTCGGTTTGGACTTCGATCCTCTATTTCCAAGTTTCCCACACGAAGAAGAAATGGCGGAGTACATTTTCTTCGCGTGCCCCAGTTTCGCTGCAGAGAGAGTAGAACTTAAAGCTGTTCTCCATTCTCAGGGTACGCCTGAAAATCTCCTCGGCCTGATGGTCCGCTGTAAGGAAACTTGGAAAGCGGTGGCCGATGCAGCGGCCAAGATGATGAAGATTCTCTCCAGGGAGATCGATTAAGGAGCCGTCCACAGCGGCAATAATTAGATAGGCAATAGTCAGCCAGTCCTCTCCGGGCGAATAATGCCTGACGGCGGTTCCGCGCGGGGTACAATGGAGTATCCTAAATTATTTAAGGTTTTAGCGGGTATGTTCAAGACTTCTTCTGGTCCGTGCCGAAAGTCTCTACCCGGCCAGTATAGTTTTATGCATTTCCCCCTCTTGATTAATATATATATATATATATATATATATATATATATATATATATATATGAGCAGTTTAGAGAAACGATACCACTGATACCAGTCAGTTAGAGTCTCATTGTGTAGCTATGTAAAGCACCTGAGATTGGTCACAGACATCGTGTGTTGTGTACAGGTGTGGTCATGTTTAACAGTGCTTGTGGTGTTTTAGTTAAGTACGTACCAATCAAGTTCGGGTTCTAGTAGATATATTGGATAGTGAATGCGTCACTGCAACATTGGTGTTGTGATGGTTTTTGACTTAATGGTAGATATGTTGTGCAATGATTTGAAATGTTGTAAAAGCACATAGAGGATAAAACCGTTGAGGAGAATAGACATGAAGTACATATGTAGTTTATATTTGTTCCATTCTAAAGCCAATTATTAATGTCGATATTATATACTTGTGTATTGTATAAAAAATTGAAATATTTTTTCGTTTAATTTTTGTGTAGTTAAAACAATTAAATTTAATTAACATCAATTTAAAATAATTGAATTTAAGGAACATATTATTAAACAACATTGTTTTTTTTAATCGAAAATACTTTTTACACCCACAGCTACAAATTTTTGACATTATTCATGAATGAATATTAAATAAGCGAATCTTTAACAGATCGCTTTAAAAGCTTGATCACAAAAACATTAAAAAGAGCAATCGATAATTCAGCAGTTATGAGTAAAATGTGGTTTACTTTTATTGTTGCAGTGCAGTTCGCATGCGCACTGTGTAGTGCAGGTACGTAAATTAATTATTTTTGAGATTTTAATACAAAGAATAAGAGTTGTGTGTTGAATTTGAATAACAGATTTGATACAACAATGTAAGTTTTGAATCAAAATAGTTTTGAATGAAAATAAAAATTTAAAGAAACTGTGCATTAAAACTGTGCGGTGTCACTATTTTTATTTTCTTTATATAAAAAGCAAGGAGGATTTTTTGGACAATCGAATTTCAATTTTCTTATCTCTTCCCATGGGATAACAATTTTTAATTAAAGATATTGTAGAATAACTATAATTTTTGATCGATATTTTAAAAAATCTGGTTGTGAAAAAATCGCATGTGAAATTTTTTGTTTCCAATAATTACTTGTTTTTTCTTTCCGTTCTTTTAGAATTTAAAGATAACCAAAACATTGAAAAGTTGGCAACGCAGGAAGTTGATAATAGAATCTTTTCAGGAAGTGCTACGCGAATTAAAAATCTTCCATACCAAGTTTATATACGTGCCGGGTATAGAGATAAAGATGGCATGACATTTATTTTAAAATGTGGGGGCGGGATTCTTCACCCAAAAATAATAATAACAGCTGCTCATTGTGTAAGTGAGGAACGAGAAAGGAAGATTGAAGTTAGAGCAGGATCATCATTCAAAGATCATGATGGTGTCACTATAGATGTTTCGCAAGTCATTGTACATCAGTCATTCACAAAAGAATTCTCAAAGAATGGTCAATTACGTAGAGTAGATTTTGATGTAGCTTTACTCAAACTTTCCAAAAGCTTAAAATATTCAAAATACATTCAAAATGTTAAGATTCCAAAAAAAGATGATCATTTGTCTCCTGGTGAATATGGAACTGTTGCTGGATGGGGATTTACATTTGTAAGGATAATACTTTATAAAATAACTCTAAAGCGAATCATAACCCGCTTCGCTGCATTTTAATATCTATATTAAAAATATTCTTAGACACTCATTCTAAAATATTTTTAAAGAATTTTAACAAACCTGAAATCTCCAATGTTTAAGATGAAGAAGAAATTTTAGATTAATAATTTATTTTAGGGTACTACTCCAACAGATGTTTTACAAAAAACACAACTTCCGGTTATGAGTGACGAAGAATGCCATCCTCATTCATCTTTTGAAATGAACCCAAGATTATTTTGTGCTGGTTATAATAAAAAGGATAAAAGTACCATTTGTTTCGGAGATTCTGGAGGACCATTTGTTAAAAATAATAAAATATATGGAGTTGCATGTGCAACTTTCACAGATTGTAAAGGTGCACCTAGTATATCGTATTTCACAAATATATCTTCTGTAGACACCTGGCTTACTACCAAACTTGATGAATTATCAAAATAAAATTAAATAAATATATTTAAATTGATTTGTTGTTATTAAAATAATAAATACATACTTAGTAATAAGTACTTACTTAGTTTCAAAATGTAAATTTCTATCTGGATCCAGGAAATCTTGGAAACAAACAATTCTATGAACGCTATGCTCCACATATCCTGTTATTAAAGTTTGGACATTGTTATGTATAACTTTCAATTATACACTCTGTCCTACCATAGTCAGCAGAAGTATGCAAAATGTAGCAACTGGAAAGGGGAAATAGGAATATGAAAACGTCTATAGCTTTTCTAAGAAATATAGAAGGTTTTAATGTATAGATATTACATATGATAATGGCCACCACATAGAATTGGTGAACAATGTTGGCTTTGGCTTCTCTCCTAACATATCGTTTCCATGTGATTGTAAATAGTGTAAAGTGTAACCATAATAGATATTTGTTTGCTAGTTTTATTTATTAATTGTTTCACTTACTACGTTGAAAGGCTGGCGTGTAATTTAATTTTTTATACAGGTATTATTTTATTTGTTGTATTATTGTTTGTGTATCAATCTCTTGTTCCACTTATTTTTGTACTTTTATACAGAGAATAAAATCACGTTTTTAGAAATTAAATTACAAGCTTCAATGAGTAAGGTTATGGCTCAGCTATTTGTTAAAGTTGTAAAAAAAGCGGAGGAAGAGTTTTTGATTAATTGTATTTCTACCGATAAAAATATTTGGTATTTATTGCCACCTGAGTTAATTGACTTGAAACATCACACTGTTTTATCAGGTAAAAAACCCATTTGTAATGCTACAGCTGGTATTAAGAATGTGAAGGGTTATATAACTATAGCCGTAAAAAATTGATGACGATATTAAAAATGAATATTTCGATGAAGCAGGGAACATTTGTTTCCAACAATTACCATTGGAAGAATACATTCTTCCTCCGATTTCTCGATGTTTTGAACATCTACAATTTGAATATGAGGATCGAATAAGACGATTAGAGCAACAATTAAAATCCAATTCAACTCAAAGCGAAATAAAATTGTACTAAATTGAAAAGAAATTTGTTTTACATAAATTTGAAAAGAATCAAATAGATCCTACTGAATGATTACGTAAATTTGAAGAGGAGTGTAGTCGATTTCAAATAACTTTGGAAAAAATTAAAATTCATATTGAAAATGATAAGAAGAGAAAGATTTTCCAATTAGTTAGGAAGTATCCGCAAACGTTCGCCAAAGATAAGTTTGATATTGGCAAAGTAAAGTCTAAAGAAGCACAGATAAAATTATTTAGAAACGAATATGTTGTTTGTCGACCATATAAATGTTCAATACCGTACGACGAAGAAATTAGAACTCAAATTAAGAAATTATTAGACGTTGGAATTATTGAAGAATCTCAATCTCCGTTTGCTTCTCCAGTCATATTCGCTTTCAAGAAAGAAGATAGTAAAAGATCCCGGTCATGTATTGATTTTAGAAGATTAAATAAGCTAGTAGTTCCTGAATGTTTTCCATTCCCTACAATACAAGATGTAATCGAAAAAGTAGTGAATTGCGAATATTTTACGGTTCTAGATATAAATTCTGCATTCTGGTGTATCAAACTGAAAGAACAAGATCAAGACAAAACATCATTTATTACGAAATATAGTAAATTCATGTTTAAAGTTCTTCCTTTCGGTCTTAAAACAACTCCAGCCACGTTTCAACGAATATTATCAAATATTTTGCGAAGAAATAATTTAGATAAATTCTGAGTCAACTATATCGACGATATCTTGATTTTTTCTAAAACTTGGGAGGGACATCTTCAACATACAAAAAAATTTTTTCAAATTAGTAGTGCTGAAGGTTTTGAAAATAAAAGTAAATAAATTAATTCCGAAATTAAAAGTAAATAAATGTTTGTTTGCAAGTAAATCAGTGAAATATCTGGGACATACGATTTTGAAAAACAAAGTTTCACCTGCTCAAGGGAACTTAATTTCAATCCAACAGCTTCAAAGACCATCGGATGAAACTGGAGTCCGTAGTATCCTGAGATCCATAAATTTTTATCTAAGATACATAGAAAACAGTACCCAGAAACTAGAACCACTCTACCGTTTATTAAGGAAAGTAGTGAGATTTGAATGGTCCGATGAATGTGAACAAACCTTCAATCTCACAAAGGATTATTTATGTGTAACGCCTATCCTTGCTATTTATGATATTAAAAAGCCTATCTTTATAGAAACAGATGCTAGCTATAAAGGTATCGGTGCTACCTTAAAACAATCGCAAAATGACGGAATACTTCACCCAGTGGCATATTATTCACGTAAACTCTCAGATAGAGAAAAGCGCTTTGACATAATTCATTTAGAATGCAAAGCCATTAAGGATGCAATAAAATTCAGGCAATACTACTTGATCGGACGTTCTGTTACAGTATGCAGTGATCATAAGCCGTTGGAGAATTTAAAAACAAAAGCAAGAACTGATGAAATACTTGACGACTTAATTATGTACTTATCGCAATTTAACTTTAATATTATTTATAAAAAGGGCAAAGAAAATGTTCTTGCCGATTTATTGTCAAGAACCCCAGTTCTTGAATATTTTGAGAATGAAGATGTGATCCAGGTCGTGAATTTAATAGATTTACAAACTATATTAAAAGACCGAGAGGAACATCTTTCTGATTCAAAAACAGCTAGAAACATACAGTTTAAACAGGGATTAATTCTGAAGAACTTAAAAGGAAAGTCCAGAATTTTCATTTCTCAAGTTTTGGGACAGAAAATAATTGAACTTATTCATCAACATTACGGTCATATAGGTCCAGCGCAGATGATCGCTACGATCAGGCCGCAATATTATGTCAAGGGCATGGACAACGCTGTACATTCCTTCTATAAGACATGCCAAGTTTGTATGAAGAACAAAGCTCGTCGTAGTCATGCTATCGGCCTCTTATCAAATCTGGGACCAGCTACTGAGCCTTTCCAGGTCATGTCACTGGATACTGTCGGAGGTTTTACAGGTCACCGTTCTCCTAAACGATACCTGCATGTATAAGTAGACCATTTTACCAGGTACGCATGGATATCAACTTCAAAAGGACAGAACGCTCAAGTTATTATAAATCTGTTGCAGCCTATTGTCAAGAAACATAACATTTCTATCTTACACGCTGACCAGTTTACAGGTTTGAATTCAAGTGACTTGAAAAATTATTTAACGCAAAATGGATTACAAATTGTTTTTACTTGTATTGATAATCCAGAATTAAAGGGACTTAACGATCGTTTAAATCAAACATTAGTTAATCGCATAAGATGTAAAATCAACTCTGAAAAAAAAGCTTGGTCAACTCTTGCTCTGGAATGTGTTGTAGATTACAATAATACCATTCATTGCTCCACAAACTTTGCACCGTCATACCTACTACTTGAAAAGAAAACTACGATATCACCCCTTCAGGAAGACAATGAATCAACTCTTAAAGAAGACTGAAAAGTTGCTTTCCAGAATTCTATGAGAAATTTCCAAATTAACAAGAAACGTATTGATAAGATTCGACGCCAACATACTTTCCAAGTCGGTGATTTGGTATACATATCGAATGGAAGTAAATTAAATCGTCAAAAGTTGGACCCAATACGTATAGGACCTTTTCCTATCGTTAGACAAATTTCACAGTCTTTTTATAAAGTTGCAAACGGAAAGAAATAGAAGATTTCCAATTTCCAATAAGTTTCTTACTTTCCGGCCCCATCAACCATCTCCAGAGGTGGAGATATAATGTTGGCTTTGGCTACTCTCCTAACATATCGTTTCCATGTGATTGTAAATAGTGTAAAGTGTAACCATAATAGATATTTGTTTGCTAGTTTTATTTATTAATTGTTTCACTTACTACGTTGAAAGACTGGCGTGTAATTTAATTCTTTTATACAGGTATTATTTTATTTGTTGTATATCAATCTCTTGTTCCAATTATTTTTATACTTTTATACAGAGAATAAAATCACGTTTTTAGATATATAAATATATATATGAGTCATGTTTAACAATGCTTGTGCTGTTGTAGTTAAGTACGTACCCAGCAAGTTCGGTTGCTAGTTGATATATTGGATAGTGAACACGTCACTACACATTGGTGTTGTGAATTATTGTATGTGAGTGGGATGGTTTTTGGCTTAATGGCAGATATGTTGTGTAATGATTTGAAATGTCGTAAAAGCACATAAAGGATAAAACCGTTGAAGAGAATAGACATGCAGTGAATATGTAGCTCATATTTGTTCCATTCTAAATTCAATTTTTAATGTCCATATTATATACTTGTGTATTGTATAAAAAAGTAGAAATATTTTTTCGTTTAATTTTTGTGTACTTGATACAATTAAATTTAATTAACAACAATTTAAAATAATTGAATTTAAGGAACATGTTATTAAACAACATTGCTTTTTTTTAATCTAAAGTACTCTTTACACCCACAGCTACAAATTTTTGACATTATTCATAGCCCATTGATCAATTTAATTTAATGAATATTAAATAAGCGAATCTTTAACAGATCGCTTTAAAAACTTGATCACAAAAACATTAGAAAGAGCAATCGATAATCCAGCAGTTATGAGTACAATTTGGTTTACTTTTATTGTTGTAGTGCAGTTCGCATGCGCACTGTGTAGTGCAGGTACGTAAATTAATTGTTTTTGAGTTTTTAATACAAAAAATACGAGTTGTGTGTTGAATTTGAATAACAGATTTGATACAACAATGTAAGTTTTGAATCAAAATAAAAATTAAAAGAAACTGTGTATTAAAATAGGTGTCACTATTTTTATTTTCGTTATATAAAAAGGAGTACTTTTTGGACAATCGAATTTCAATTTTTTTAACTCTCCCCATGGGATAACAATTTTTAATTAAAGATCTTGTAGAATAACTATAATTTTTGATCGATATTTAAAAAAATCTGGTTGTCAAAAGGTCCTAACATAAATATTCAATTCAAAAATCGCATGTGAAATTTTTTGTTTCCACTAATTACTTGTTTTTTCTTTCCTTTCTTTTAGAAAATAAAGATAACCAAAACATTGAAAAGTTGGCAACGCAGGAAGTTAATAATAGAATCTTTTTAGGAAAAGCTACACGAATTAAAAACCTTCCATACCAAGTTTATGTAGTTTCCAAGTTTAAAAGGATCGATTTACCAAATAATTATCGTACAACAGATACGATATGTGGGGGCGGGATTCTTCACCCAAAAATAATAATAACAGCTGCTCATTGTGTAAGTGAGGAAGTAGAAAGGAAGATTGAAGTTAGAGCAGGATCATCATTCAAAGATCATGATGGTGTCACTATAGATGTTGCGCAAGTCATTGTACATCAGTCATTCACAAAAATATTCTCAAAAACTGGTGAATTACAAGGTGTAGATTTTGATGTAGCTTTACTCAAACTTTCCAAAAGCTTGAAATATTCAAAACACATTCAAAATGTTAAGATTCCAAAAAAAGATGATCATTTGTCTCCTGGTGAATATGGAACTATTGCTGGATGGGGATTTACATTTGTAAGAATAATACTTTATAAAGCAACTCTAAAGCGAATCATAACCCGCTTCGCTGCATTTTAATATCTATATTAAAAATATTCTTAGACACTCATTCTTAAATAACAAACCTGAAATCTCCAAAGTTTAAGATGAAGAAGAAATTTTAGAGTAATAATTTTGTTTTAGGGTACTACTCCAACAGATGTTTTACAAAAAACACAACTTCCGGTTATAAGTGACGAAGAATGCCGTCCTCATTCACCTTTTGTAATGAACCCAAGAACATTTTGCGCAGGTTATAAAAAAGAGCATACAAGTAACATTTGTAAAGGAGATTCTGGAGGACCATTTGTTAAAAATGATAAAATATATGGAGTTGCATCTTCAGCTTTCACAGATTGTAAAGGTGCACCTAGTATATCGTATTTCACAAATATATCTTCTGTACACACCTGGCTTACTACAAAACTTGATGAATTATCAAAATAGAATTAAATAAATATATTTAAATTGATTTGTTGTTATTAAAATAATAAATACATACTTAGTAATAAGTACTTACTTAGTTTCAAAATGTACATTTCTATCTGGATCCAGTAAATCTTGGAAACAAATAATTCTTTGAACTCTATGCTCCACATATCCTGTAATTAAAGTTTGGACATTGTTATGTATAACTTTCAATTATACACTCTGCCCTACCATAGTCAGCAGAAGTATGCAAAATGTAGCAACTAGAAAGGGAAATTAGGAATATGAAAACGTCTTTAGCTTTTCTAAGAAATATAGAAGGTTTTAATGTATAGATATTACATATGATAATGGTCACCACTTAGAATTGTTGAACAAATGCCTGGACTATAACCCATACTTAGAAAGAAAGTGCGGTTTCGAAGTGTAAACGGTTGTATAAGACGCTCTATTAGAAGATATATTAGCAGTTTAGAGAACGATACCAGTCAGTTGGAGTCTAATTGTGTAGCTATGTAACTATTGTGGATTGCTTGTGTAGTTGATTGTGTAGCTTGTATAAATACAACTTATGTATTTCAATGATAGTCAAATAAATACAATACAAAATATACAATACAGAGTGTATTTTGACTTTATCTTTGAACATTGATTTATTATAGAGTTCAATTGATTTTTTTATATATCTTATTGAATTCAATCCTAATTTCTATTAAACATTGCATATGTGTGTTTTATTTGTTTCTGCGCAACCCTAGTAATACTTTAATAGTCTATGATAAGTAAATCTATACATAAAAGACCATGAATTATGTCAACAACACCGTATTCTTGATACGTCAATGTATAATTTAACATATGTGGAAAATTGGAGGAAACTGAATAGTCGTTAGATTGTCGTTATAGTGAATCTCATACTTACCAACTACATTCACTGATGTACCAACAGATTACCGTGTGCCACTTGCTATTATCGCCGACCTGGTGGATAAAATTGCATTTCCAGTTGAAAGTTCTTATAATTGGATTGGTTTTTTTATCCTGAATCTTTACGTTTCAAGGCCACTAGAACTCAAAAACAAGCTTGCAAAATTTCCAAGCTAAGATAATTTAGTTGGACAGCATTGTCTTAAAATTAAATTACAAGTTTTGACCCACACTAAGAAAGTAGATTAATTGAAAGTTTAAAGGAATCAAGTCAAAAATAAAACATAATTTTAAATTTATAACTTTCTTATGAATAATAATGATTAGATATTAAGTTTCATGAATCATTCAGGTTTCGGCATCAAAAAGTATTTGTTAACTGAAATGAAAAATTTTTTTATGAAAACAATGATTTTGAAAAATATTTGTTCCATTCTAAAGTTAGTTTTTAATGTCGATATTTTTTATTTAATTTTTGTGAAGTTGAAACAATTAAATTTAATTAACATCAATTTAAAACAATTGAATTTAAGGGATCAATGTTATTAAACTACATAGTTTTTTTTTAATCGAAAGTATTTTTTACCACCCACAGATACAAATTTTCAACATAATTAATTACCTATTTTTCAATTTAATTTAATGAATGTTATATAAGCGAATCTTTAACAGATCGCTTTAAAAGCTTGATCATAAAAACATTAGAAAGAGCAATCGATAATTCAGCAGTTATGAGTACAATTTGGTTTACTTTTATTGTTGCAGTGCAGTTGGCATGCGCACTGTGTAGTGCAGGTACGTAAATTAGTTCTGACATTAATTTTAAATCACAGTCACGTAGATAATGGAGGCAATATGGATAAAAATTCGTTTTTTGATTGAATTTATGGTGGTGATAATTACTTGTTTTGATAGAATTAAACTGTTTTTCTGGTTTCCAATTTTCAAAAAAGCATTTCTCCAACATTTTTTTCCAACTTTTGATATTTTGTTTAAACTAGAAAACGCACAAAGCTTAAGTTAGTTGCAAAAGTTTGATTTTGAACTCTATATATCGTATCGTAATTAAAAATATATTCTATTGGTTATATGTTAACACATGGACTGAAAAGTCCCGAGCATATCAAAGAAAACACAGTTTTTTGGTTCAAAATTAGCTTTATTCATCAACGTAATCTCCATCAAGAACAACGCAATCATTCCAGCGCCGCTCAAACATTTCAATACCACTTTTGTAGAACGGTTTATCTTTTGCCTCAAAATAGGCCTCAGTTTCAGCGATATCCTCTTCATTCGTGTGAAATTTCTTACCGGCGAGCATTTTTTTCAGGTCTGCGAACAGCCAGTAGTCGCTGGAAGCCAAATCTGGCGAAAAAATTCCGGTTTGTTACGTTTAAACATGGCCAAACACTGCTCAGAATCATCAAGACGTTCTCGTTTTTTGGTCAACAGTGAGCAAACGCGGCACCCACTTTGAACAGAGCTTTCTCATAGTCAGATGCTCATGCAATATAAAGCCAACACGTTCTTTTGATATCTTTACAATGTCAGCTAACTCACACAACTTCACTTTTCGATCATTCAAAACGATTTTGTGGATTTTTTTTATGTTTTCTGGTGTTACCGCCTCATTTGAACGTCCACTGCGTTCTACATCATCGGTGTCTCTACGACCACGTTTGAAGTCAGCAAACCAACGTTTTATTGTTGTTTCTGATGGAGCGGAGTCCCCATAACACTTTTCAAGTCATTGCTTCGCTTGAACGGTATTTTTCTCATCAAGAAGCAGTGTAAAATTAAAACACGAAATTGTTTTTGATCCATTGTTTTGAAAATAACAAAAGTAGCGTCACTCTTAGCACAATAACTCACAAACTAATGAATAGAATATCTTGAAATTTTAACAGCTGTCTTTTGAAGGTTAGTATTAACTGGAAAAAAGGTGACTGCAATAAAACTAGCATCATCTATGTGTTATGTCCGGGACGTTTCAGTCCATGTATTAGTATTTAAAGACGGCGTCGTAACATCAAGTTTATTAGCACCTTATATTATTTGAAAAATATTGAAAGAAAACTAAAATATATGGCCAATAACATTCAATTAAAGCAATTAATTGTGTTCTAAATATTTTTTATTTCAAAAATTACTAATTAGTTTATTTCATTTTCTGTTTTATAAAGATGGCCAAAACATGAGCTACTTTAGAACGTTGGAAGTTGATAATAGAATCTTTTATGGAGATGATACGCCAATTGAAAAATTGCCATATCAAGTTCTTGTAACCATTAATTATAAGGATCCTGCGAATCATCAAATAATACAGGAAAGATGCGGAGGTGGGATTATTAATCAAAAAGTAATAATAACAGCCGGTCATTGTGTAAAAAATAGAGATCCTAATGAAATTAAAGTTAGAGCAGGATCATCATTTCCACGTAAAGAGGGTGTCGAAAGAAATGTTGCGCAAATCATTATACATGAGTCATACGTTCGAGAAACAATGGCTTCTAGTACTGGAATTAAAAAAGTGGATTATGATATAGCTTTACTGAAACTATCTGAAGACTTGAAATATACAAAATCCATAAAAAATATTCAGTTAGCGAATCAAGGTGATTATTTGGTAGTTGGTGATTTAGGAACAGTTGCTGGATGGGGCTACACATTCGTAAGGAAAAAACTGAATAAAGTAACTCTATAGCTGCAGTTCATATCCCATCCACTACGCTACATTTTTATTGGTTTCTTATGCATCAATACATTTTTTCATCTTCAGTACATAAATATCCCACATTGAATTATTCCAACACACTCATGCTAAAACATTTTAAAAGAATTTTTTTAACAAGTATAAGAATGTTCGAGGTAAATTCAGTTATAATTTTTTTAGGGTACAATTCTAGCAACGGTTTTACAGGCAACAAAATTGCCAGTTATGAGTAAAAAAAGATGCAAGGGAAAGTATACTTTACAATTGAACGATCGACTTTTTTGTGCTGGTTTTCGTAAAAAGTATACTGCTAATATTTGTAAAGGTGATTCTGGATCACCATTTGTTAAAAATAATAAACTATATGGAATTTCTGCAGCAACTTTAACAGACTGTAAAGGTGCACCTAGTATAACTTTTGTCACAAATACATCTGCTGTACATAACTGGATTACTGCTAATATTGAAATATTATCACATTAAATTGAAGTATAATAAACGTTTAATGATTTAAGTTATTGTAATAAGAATAAACAAAATAATGCTAAGAAAATATAAGTCATTTATTATTATTTATTTATTTTATGTGTCTACTTCAATTACCCACCACCAGTTTTTAGAATTCAATGGAACATTTGGGTAATAAAGTGGTAATAAAAAAGTAAGATATGCGAGGCAAATCTGAATACACATTACATTGCCTAATCCTGCGACTTCTGCCTGACGCTCTTCGCCGAAAGACATTCTATTATACGCAAATTTATCCAAACTACTTATCATCCCCAAACCCTTCCCCGTGATCAACGACTTGGATTATTTCTACATGTTTTTCATCAAAAAGGGATTTTGTTTTCACACGATGTCGACTTCGATAACGTAATTATATTTAAAACAATTTATGTTTTTGAAAAATATTTTATTCATTCTAAAGTTAATTTTTGCAATTGATATTTTTATTGTCGACATATACAATACGTCATTTCCGTTTGGTCACACGTCTCTGGCTCAAAAACGATCAAAGATAGTAATAGATCTATGACCCAACTTTACAACCATAGAAGAAAAATTAAAATTTTTTTTTTTATTTTTGATACAAACAACTTTTGTTTATAACATCTTTTCGTAAAATATTTGGTTTCGCTATAATTTAGTCCAAACTTGGCTCATAAACACATATATCTTCAACTACAATATAAAAAAACATTATTATAAAAGAATTTATGACTTTATAGACTGGAAATTTAGAGTATTTGAAAATTGCAAATTATTAAAAATAGTTCAAATTAACTATTTTAGTTGTTATTTTCATTTGGTTTTATTTAAAATTTGAGCAGTTAAAACAATTAAATTTAAATTTATATCCATTTAGAACAAATCAATTAAATTTAATTATCATCAATTTAATTTAAGGGACATACGTTAATAAACTACATAGCTTTTTTAAAACGAAAGTACTTTTTACACCCACAGGGGTAAATTTTTTACATTATTAATAGCCCATTTATCAATTAAATTTAATGAATATTAAATAAGCAAATCTTTAACAGATCGCTTTAAAAACTTGATCACAAAAACATTAGAAAGAGCAATCGATAATCTAGCAGTTATGAGTACAATTTGGTTTACTTTTATTGTTGTAGTGCAGTTCGCATGCGCACTGTGTAGTGCAGGTACGTAAATTAATTGTTTTTGAGTTTTTAATACAAAAAATAAGAGTTGTATGTTGAATTTGAATAACAGATTTGATACAACAATGTAAGTTTTGAATCAAAATAAAAATTAAAAGAAACTGTAAATTAAAATTGGTGTCACTTATTTTTATTTACTTTATTTAAAAAGCAAGGAGGACTTTTTGGACAATTGAATTTCGATTTTTTTATCTCTCCCCATGCGATAACAATTTTTAATTAAAGATATTGTAGAATAACTATAATTTTTAATCAATATTTAAAAAAATCTGGTTGTGAAAAAATCGCAAGTGAAATTTTTTGTTTCCACTAATTACTTGTTTTTTCTTTCCTTTCTTTTAGAAAATAAAGATAACCAAGACATTGAAAAGTTTGCAACGCAGGAAGTTAATAATAGAATCTTTTCAGGAAAAGCTACGCGAATTAAAAACCTTCCATACCAAGTTTATGTACTTTCCAAGTTTATAACGATCGAAGTACGAAATAATGTTCGTATAATAGATACGACAAGATGTGGGGGTGGGATTCTTCACCCAAAAATAATAATAACAGCTGCTCATTGTGTTAGTTTGAAAGGAGAAAGGAAGATTGAAGTTAGAGCAGGATCATCATTCAAAGATCATGATGGTGTCACAAGAGATGTTGTTCAAGTCATTGTACATCAGTCATACACAAAAAAATTCTCAAAAACTGGTGAATTACAAAGTATAGATTTTGATGTAGCTTTACTCAAACTTTCCAAAAGCTTGAAATATTCAAACCTTATTCAAAATGTTAAGATTCCAAAAAAAAATGATCATTTGTCTCCTGGTGAATATGGAACTGTTGCTGGATGGGGAGTTACATTTGTAAGGATAATACTTTATAAAGTAACTCTAAAGCGAATCATAACCCGCTTCGCTGCATTTTAATATCCATATAAAAAATATTCTTAGACACTCATTCTAAAATATTTTTAAAGAATTTAAACAAAGCTGAAATCTTCTATGTTTAAGATGAACAAGAAATTTTAGAGTAATAATTTTGTTTTAGGGTACTACTCCTACAAATGTTTTACAAAAAACACAACTTCCGGTTATGAGTGATGCAGAATGCTCTCGTAATTCACCTGTTGTAATAAACTCAAGAACATTTTGCGCTGGTTATAATAAAGAACATACGTCTAACACTTGCGATGGAGATTCTGGATCACCATTTGTTAAAAATAATAAAATATATGGAGTTGTATCTGCAGGTTTTACTGATTGTATAGGTGGAGCTAGTATATCGTATTTCACAAATATATCTTCTGTACACATCTGGCTTACTACCAAACTTAATGCATTAGCAAAATAAAATTAAATAAATATTTTTTTAATTGTTTAGTGATTTGTTTTTACTATAATAATAAATAACTGAATGAATAAAAATTTACTTATTTGGTTTCGCTAAAATGAGTTTTATCTTATCAGACCCCATTTTAAGACAGAATGAAGCAATACAGAAGCTCTAGTGACCATCACTATCGGATTTTTTAGCTATCAACTCCTTAGTTGAAAATTATTTTTATAATTTTAATCAATTTGATAGAAATTTAACAATCAATTATAAATCAAATAAATTAAGTATCATTAATATAACCTTATTTCAATCAAATAAATTACAGTGTATTTGGGACATAATAAGGTAAGTTTTCAAAAAATTTCGTAGAAAAAAAATTTTTTTGAAAAAGATAAAAATAAAAAACCAAAAACTTGGTTATTTGAATTTTTCACCTAAATTTTGAGGTTATGTGAAAAAATTGCAAATACAAAAGTTGTAAATCTTTTCATTACCTACAACTTTGTTATTTACTTTTTTTTCATAGGGCTTGTAGTTTGCCGGAAATAAAGAGAAACCATTTTTTTCATTTGTTTCTAATGAGTTTCATCCTACTATAATTTTCTTCCACTTTTTATCATTTTTTAAGGCTTCTAGTCTGGTCTATTTGTTTATAACAATTATTCAAACAATTGAAATGAAAAATCTTAAAAACATATTTTTTTGTACCTTTTAAAAATAAGAAAATGAAATAATCGAAAAATTTGTAGAAACCAATTTTGGATTGTCGAGTTTATAATTATTCGTTTTTACTATAATAATAAATAACTGAATGAACAAAAATTTACTTATTTTGCTTCGCTAAAATGAATTTTATTTTATCAGACCCCATTTTAAGACAGATTGAAGCAATACAGTAGCTCTAGTGACCATCACTATCGATTATTTAGCTGTCAACTCCTTCTCGATATCTTATCGATATCGATTTTTTAGCTGTCAACTCCTTGAAAATAATTTTAATCAATTTGATAGAATTTTAACAATCACTACATAGTATAAAACAAAGTCGCTTTCTCTGTCCCTATATCCCTATGTATGCTTAAATCTTTAAAACTACGAAACGGATTTTGATGCGGTTTTTTTTAATAGATAGAGTGATTGAAGAGGAAGGTTTATATGTATAATAACATCCATTAAATAGTGGAGAAATACTATTATTATTGAGGTTTCTAAAGTGATGTCGTAAATAATTACATTTATTCCTCTTACATTGCAAATGCAGGCTGAACCCTACGAGATTTATCAAAATAATGTACTAAGTATTGTACACATTGAAAAGGTCTGCAGAAAACTCCGCTATGGTATATGTCTATCTTTTATGGATATTCCACAATAACATTTTTCAGTCATTTACTTTTTACGGCAAATAATGGCTAATTTTCGAAGCGATTTATTTTTAATTATTAATTTAATATCTAAATAAATATAACCGTCATATGCTACAAAATTTCTATGATGCGGGGCTAAGGCCGAACAGCACCCCGTGGGTTAAAGCTCCGAGGTACCGGGTGTGTAAACCACATACCGGGTCCAAATTTCGTGTCAAGGGTTTCGTTATTTTTGTTGACGCGGAACCAAGGTCATAGGCCAACCCAGAGGAACCGGGTGTCGCATACCAAATACGAGGTGTAAATATAAAAATTTCGTGGCACGGGTTTCCTACACGAAATACCGGATGACTCGCAATAAATACCGGTTGCCCCAAAACAAATACCGGGTGCTCCAAATTGTCACAGCAACGCGTGGCCGGGTCTGCTAGTCAATTATAAATCAAATAAATTAAGTATCATTAATATTACCTTATTTTACCAACATTAAACTTATTTTGTACATAAAATGTACATTTCTATTTGGAGCCAGTAAATTTTGAACAAAAATAACTCACTATGTGAGATGCAAGTCTGTGACAACAAATGAGTCTCACTTGTAATATAGAATAAGTTTTCTTGTAGTATTATATATGATTTCAATGAAAAGATTACAAAATATAAAACAATGTATTCATCCAAGGATCAGCAACTGCAACCTATAAATGATGAATATTCATTTGCAATAATCTATAACCGTCTATATTTTCATAGTCTATTATCTTATATCATCATTCTATTACAGAATTTCTTTTATAGACAATGATTTTATATGAAAAAATGGCCTTAAAAAACTATTTTTATATAGTTTTAAACAATACGAAAATGAAATAATCGGAAAAATTTGTTCGGTTTAAAAGACTCCCTTTTCCTATCTATAATTCGGGAGATTCCTTCCCTTTTTTTACTAAATTTTTTATATCTTTAAGGTTTGTTAAGAAACTTTCTAATTTTTGAAGTCGATAAATTTTTATAAAATTTTTGTGTAGCTGAAACAATTATATTTAATTGATATCCATTTAAAATACAAACGTCTAATGAAGAGAGAGAGAGAGAGGGGGAGAGATATAATATATTGAAATAGATAAACGTTTAAAATTAAAACAATTAAATTTAAAGTTCTTTTAACCACCCACAGATACAATTTTAAACATAATTTATAATCCATTTATCAATTAAATTTAATGAATATTAAATAAGCGAATCTTTAACAGATTGCTTTAAAAGCTTGATCGCAAAAACGAATAACAAAAATAATCATCTTGCTATGAGTACAGTTTGGTTTACTTTTATTGTTGCAGTGCAGCTCGCATGCGCACTATGTAGTGCAGGTACGTAAATTGGTTGTTACATTAATTTAAAACACTGTCACATAAACAATGGAGACAATTAAGGGGAAAATTTAATTATAAAAATATATTTTTGATTGAATTTGATAGTGACAAACGTATTTTAATAAAACTTGGCTGTTTTTCTTAATAAGTGTTTTAAATTGCCAATTAACAGCAATTTTAAATATATTAAAATATTAAATTTTACTCTCAAATTCAGAACTCTTCAATAGTAGAATCAATATTTCAAAATTAAAATCGAATCTACTTTTTTCTATTCTGATGCTTACAGTGAATTTTTTATAATTTCTTTATTACTGTCTTAACTTTTAACTGAATAATCTTTTACTACCTTCCCAGTATTTAGAGCTGTATGGATGTGTATATGCCCCCGTTTTTTTTGTCTTTTGTCTCAATTAACTCGATAAAAAATAATGATATTGACGTTGAAATATGGCTTAAATAAGTCTACTTTTAAAGTTACAATTATTTAACAAAATAATTTAATATCCCCCCTTCTTTAAATTTTCAGGTATTTAAACTATATGCATCAAACAAAAAATCAAGCCTTTTACTTGTTTCTTGTTCATACTGCTTTAAAAATATTTTTTCATCCATTATAATAGCTTAAGTAGTTTTTTTTTTTCTTATTTTCTTAGAAAATAAAGATGGACAAAACATTGACCAGTTAGCAACGCAGGAAGTTGATAACAGAATTTTTAAAGGAACAGCTACGCGAATTGAAAACCTTCCATACCAAGTTTATGTAAGTGTTGTCTATTGGAAAGATCAGAAAAGATGGATTGAAGAATGCGGAGGTGCGATTCTTCATTCAAAAATAATAATAACAGCCGCCCATTGTGTCCATAAGAAAAAACGCAAGAATATAAAAGTTAGGGCAGGATCATCATTCAAAGATCGTGATGGCGTCACAAGAAATGTTGCACAAGTCAATGTACATGAGTCATACAAAAGCGAATTTTCATTAAGAGGTGGACTTCGATGGACAGATTATGATGTAGCTTTACTAAAACTTGCAGAAAGCTTGAAATATTCAAAATACATTCAAAATGTTGAGATTCCGGAACAAAATGATCGTTTGTCTCCTGGTGAATTGGCAACTATTGCTGGATGGGGATTCAAATTTGTAAGGAAAAAACTTTAAAAAGTAACTCTATAGCTGTTCACAACCCGCTTCGCTGCATTTATATGTATCATTACATTTTTGCTTCTTTTATATATGAATAAAAATTCAACACTCATTCAAAAATATTCCAAAAGAGTTTGGAAAAATTGTATAATGTTTGAAACGAAGTCTAAAATCCCAGAATTTAGGATGGAATAAAATTAAATTTTAAATTTTCGAATATTCCTTTAATCCATAAATGATAAAAATTAATTTATTAAATAGTCAAAACCACCCCGTCTATATTTTTAAATATTTTATCATATAATTTTGAACAGCAGCACTTACATCAGTTGATAGACTACGAAACTATAGATTGGTAGCTGAGAGACCTTATGACAATATGAATTAAAATTTTTGAATTTTAATTTGTTTTAGGATAAAACTAAACCAACAGTTTTACAAAAAACACAAATTCCAGTTATGAGTAACAAAGATTGTAGAAAAATAACAGACTTGACTTTGAACCCAAGATTATTTTGTGCTGGTTATTATAAAAAAGATACAACTAACACTTGCGATGGAGATTCTGGAGGACCATTTGTTGCAAATAACAAAATATATGGAGTTGTATCTGCAGGTTTAACTGATTGTAAAGGTAAACCTAGTATAGCGTATTTCATAAATATATCTTCTGTACACACCTGGCTTACTACCAAACTTAATGCATTATCAAAATAAAATTAAATAAGTATTTTTATATTGTTTAGTGATTTGTTTTTACTATAATAATAAATAACTGAATGAATAAAAATTTACTTATATGGTTTCGCTAAAATGAGTTTTATCTTATCAGGCCCCATTTTAAGACAGAATGAAGCAATACAGAAGCTCTAGCGACCATCACTATTGGATTTTTTAGCGATCAACTCCTTAGTTGAAAATTATTTTTATATTTTTATTCAATTTGATTAGAATTTTAACAATCAATTATAAATAAATTATCATTAAAATTACTTATATCATTTTATCGATTTGTACTTACTTTGGAAATATATATTTCTATCTGACACCAGTAACTCTTCGAAACAAATAATTCTAAGAATTATTTTTCCACCGTATATCCTTTATTTATTTTCCCTAAGAAATTTGAGAAAATCCACGTATAAATATATAAATATATATATATATATATATATTTATATATATATATATATATATATATCTATATATATATATATATATATATATATACATATATATATATATATCTAATCCAAACTAAATGTGCTTACAAATTTCAGCTTTATCGTTTCAAGGTTCGGTTACAGGACTTTACTCATACTTAGAACGTAAGCTAATTGAAAAGAATCGACCCAAAAAAAAAAATCCTGAGTGAAAAATAAATTTAAATATACAAATTTTATGATATTCTTTTGACCAATAATAATTAGGTTGGATGATTGAAACTTTGAATGATTCATTGACTTCAAAAAGTATTTATTTATTGGAAAAAAAGAATTCATGTTTTAATGTTTTTGAATAATATTTTTCTAAAGTCAATTATTTAAATAGTGTTTTTATAAATTGTACAGCTGAAACAATTAAATTTAATTAGCATCCATTTAAAACAATTAAATTTGAGTAACACCCATTTATTGAAAACAATTAAATTTGAGTAACATGTTATGAAAGTACATAAATTTTTTATCTAAATGTACTTAATCACAAAAATATTAGAATGATCAATCGATAATCAGTCAGCTATGAGTACAATTTGATTACATCGCGGTTGGTGACATTCGACAGGGCTTAACCAAACTTAGAATTTGAATACAATTTGGATCGATTCGGACTGGTACATTTTGAAAAAACTCAAAAAAACAAAGAAAAAAATTTTTAACCTTAATAAACCACGTCGATCGCTGCCAATTCGATTTAATTATAAAAGCTCCAAAAACTGCGTCGATCGCTGCCAAGAACGTGAAAATCGATTGATTGGCGCAGGAGATATCGTTAACGAAATATTCGGGAACAGCTAGTTTTTAAACTCGGAGCTCTTTTCAAAATTTTTACCTAAAACTTCTTATATGAAGGGAAGATTCCATAAACACTAACCAATTGACCATATTTATCTCTGGCTTCAATCATTATTATTTTATTAATTTATCTTCAGAAATATAATATTTACTTTAAAACAATTCGAATAAAAATTATTAGATATATAAAATTTATTGATTATATTAATTACATAACGTTCAAATTATAAATTTATTATACCTTTGCATATATATTTATAGAAATACATAATTAATAATAATTTATTTATTTATTTATATTATTTACAAATAAAAATTACAATTTTGAGAACAAGTGAAATTGTATTACATCAAATTAGTTACATTCAGTTCATAATAAGGGCTGAACAGTTGTTTTCGTTGAGCCCTATCTTGTGGCCTATCATTGGGTACGTACATCTTCAAAAATGCAATCAATGTTTCCCCTCCCTCTAATTTCCTTAGATATAAAATTTAAAAAATCCAAAAGCAATTTATGTTAAAAAAAAGTTTACTAAAACCGAAAATGCTATAGAAATTGAAACTTTTTAAGTTAAATATGAATGGACATGAATATGGAGTGACTATAAGTCTCCTTGGTTGACTTGCAACCTAATACAATCTTATAACTATAACTAACTCAAGACACTTATTTATTATTTAAGACATCTTTTAAAATTGAACTGGAACTACGTGTATGAGTAAAATCTTCAAATGTTGGCAGTAGAACATCATTTAATAGTAATGATCCAGGTGGTCCTGGAGAGGATGAAGATATTGATGATGGTTGGTGATGTGAATCAATATCTGAGGTTGAATTCTTACGACTACTATTAGAATTAGGAAGTAATAGAGGAGGTTTTATAGGCTTTGGACGCGATTCATCCTCTAAGAACTTAATAAATGCTTCCGATAAACTGGAAGAGTCTTGTTGTTGTTCATTAGAATTTCTTGGTTTCATTATTGTTTGATACCAACTTGATGAAGTCGTTGCTCCACCATTGCCACTAGTTGCATTTAATATTTTCTCATAATCATTTTGATTGAAATCCAAGACCGTACCAATAATTTTAACAATGTTTTTAGTATCCTGCTGATATTTTGGATTTGTGGATGTTTGCATGTAGCCCATAAATAAATTCTTCACTAATGTTTTATCAACTTTATCCACTGTTTGTGATGTTAACTCTTTCGACAATTGCTCTTGTTGTGCGATTTTTCCATTCAATTTTTCAACTAAATCAATTAAAAAAATTAAAATCAATCAATTTTTAATCAAATATTTGATATTTATTTATTATTTTAATATTAATAATTCATAGAAATGCCATTTTGATTTCATGTATAAAATTAAAATGATAAGTAAAATTAATATATAAAATTTAAGTTATTAAATAAAAAAAATAAAAAAGGGTTTCAATTCAAATGAAATAAAGATGAACAATGCAATAAAAGAATGCAAGTCTTACACAGACACTGGATGTCGAATCAAATAATAACCAGTACCTGATGTAATACTCACAATCTATATTACATGACTACACAACCTAGGATGCAATCCATAGACAAACATTCTATTCAAAAACGTTTTACTTCAAAACAACATGTTAATGCCAGGCCATGCTCATTCGTTAAACCAATCTAAATCTTACTAGCAGAATCACTCGGCTTCACCACGTACCAAATATCCTTTTTAGTAACATTCACAGTGCCATACGACCTTGTTTAGATGACCTTCGATTAGTCATTCTATGTCAAAACTGAATTCGATCCATTGACTTTTATCCAAAGAAGTTGAAATTTTACATTTTGATTCAGTTCCGATGACAATACTTTTTTATAGACCGTATGATCTGTATATATATTTACCTCTCCCCCTTCTTGAGAAAGCTCAAAAAATTGTAACTTGTTTCTATGGAACCTAGAAACATGCGGTTCTTTGCATTCGATGTGAAAAGGATATTTTGAGAAATGAACCAAAATAAGGTTATGAAAATGCGTTTTTTTTGTAATCGACGAGAAATGATAAGAGGGAATTTGGGTGAAAAACTTATTAAAATTTCAATGCCTCGTAATAATTTTCGCGTGATATTTAATGCACAGATATTTTACTAAAAAAATTGAAAATAAAATAATTAATTTAAAATAAATTTTGAAAAACAAGCTTTTTTTATACAATATTTGAAATATACAAAAGTGAAAGGCATAACTTGATGGACGGGCTTAAAAGCATGCAGTTTGTAGTGGAAATAAAATAAGTGAGTGAATAATTTAAAATCAACTCGATTGTAAGTAAGTTATAAACTTTTAGAAGCTCTATTCTTCATGTAAGAAGTTATTATTTGATTTGATTTGTGTATACAATTGAAATCTTATAAAAAAGCTGAGCTTGTTTTAAAAAATGTATTTTTAATTGATAATAATATTATTTTCTGATCAAATAAATAAATAAAAGGTGCAAAAAAAAAAAAATAAATAAAATAATAAAATAATAAAACACAAAATAAAAATTGATGAATGTATATGTAATGTGTAGTAAACAGAACTGGTACTGGTACTGGTACAAATAATGATGGTATGTAAAGTATGATAAATAGATGTATGTGCAAAATAGCTGATGATAATGAGGTCCCATGTAATAAACTGAGGTTCATTTAATGTTGTTACCTCACAGTTACCACATGAGATTACATTAACATTGCCTTTTTAATATATAAATAAAAAGCATTTTATTATTTATTAATTAAAATGAACACCTAATTAATTAACACTATTTAATTATTAAATAAAATTAATTAATTGTATGGATTGGATGCTAAAACTAATTGTAAATCGTATATCAGTTAGAATTCTGATTAAAAATTATTAAACTACCCAGAATTACCAGCTGATATTTGATTTTCAACAGTATCAATTCAATTCAATTCATGCTTCAATATAATTCTAATTCTAATATTAATATTAATGAACTAATTAATTCAATAAAAAAATCAACACACAATCGATAATAACTCAAAACAAAATAATTATTTTATAAAAAGTTTTATACAAAGTCGGCTATTTTATTTGTATTCTATATTCTAAAAACGAATGAGCTACACTATAGACTTATATAGATTTATACAGCGTTGACTGTACTATACCGAAGTCATCGGAGATGTCTTATAAATCCATTTATAAGTCACTAGTACACGATTTGTGGAATTTTTGATATTTCTGAAATAACATATACATATTTAATTCTCGCTCCTTTTTTGTCTCAAAGCCCCTAGGGTTAAAATTCGGTGTGTAGAGATATTATTAAAGTTAGATATTATTAAAGTAAAAAAACGATATTTTTAGAACTATGAAAATCACAGTTTCTTCTAATTGAGCTAGATGGTTAAAAATTTGTAAGTAGATTAAGTGCCAATTAGATGGCTTTTGAGGATGTCAACATCCTAGCTCCCCTAATCTATCTTTTTTTACGAATGAAATATCATTGTGGCGGCTTTTTAGACTGCGAGGGCTTTATGGAGGATTACCTTCTACCCGCACCCGTTTTCCCCCTTTTACTCACGAAATATAATGTTTTTTTGTGACTTATAATTTTTGACTTTAATCCCCAAAGCACTTTCAAATTAAGTTGTTGAGAGAGACCATCTTGGACTAACATTTAATGAATGGAAAATAATTACTTTAGTTTGAATTCATTCTTTCATGCATAATAATAATAATAATTAATTTCGTTAAATTAATCAATCAATAGCACATTCAACTAAAAACATAATTATTATGAAAAATAATTGCTTACCTTCATCCTTATAAGTACAAACTTGATGCCTGGCCTTTTCTAATTGGTCTTGTAATCTGGATGCAGCCTTTAATCCATGTTTTGTATCTGATAATTGTTTATTTAATAATTCGATTTCTTGTAATAATTTACATTTATTTGCATGCGCTTCATCTAATTCTTTACGTATTAATAATGTTGCTTCTTCTATGTCCTTTTCTTTATCTAAAACAAACAACATACAAAAATAATAATAAATACATGAATACAACTAACTCAATCGTCTGTCGTTCGATCTTTCTGGAGCTAATGAACCAAAGCTACTCTACTAATATATTGATTTGGATGTTAATAAATCAAATTTTTTTCCAAACCCACCATACTCGCTTGTTGCTCTTGTTGCTGATGACTATAAAGTTTGGAGTAATTTTTTTTTACGTAAAATGGATAAAAATAAACACTTTTTTGTATTCTTGGAGGGAATTTTTTAAGCAATTTAAGAAGATAGCTAACAATAAGAGTAATGTACCTAAAATAAATAGAACGCACGCACCTTTTTGAAATTGTTCCAAAACACATTGTAAATTAGTTAATGCAGCTAATTGTTTGTATTGTTGATCTTCCACATCCGATAAACGTTTCTGATATTCATCACGTTGTTCATTAGCCAGCTGTATTTGTTTTTGTAATGTTTCAACTTGTTGATTTGCACGTATACTAACTGATGTATATATTGTTGAATTGTCACGTTCACGTTGTTCCATTTCAATGATTTGTGTTTGTAATTCTTTACGTTGTTTTTCATTCTCTAACATTTCTTGTGCATGTGCATCTTCTAAAATAAAATTAATTAAATTAAAAAGCTTTCATTTTAAATTCAAATCAACTATTGCTATCTATTACTACTTACCAATATGTAATAAATGTTCACGTAATCGTTCCAATTCTTTATGTAATTGTTGATTCGTATCGGTTGCATTTTGTAATTGTAATTGTAATTGATGTAATTTTGATTGTTCTTCTAATAATTGTTTTGTTATAATATCGCATTTCTCTTGTAAGAATGCATTTTGATCTTGTAATTTTTGTAATTTTGTATTTTGTAATTGTTTCTCATCAATTATAATTGTATTTAAACGTTGTATCTCCGTATGATATGCAATATTCTCATTATGTTTTATATTGATTATTTTCATTAATTCATCATAATCATTCTTTAATTTATTATAATCTTGTCGAATTTGTTGTATTTGTATTTCATCAATTAATTCATCATCTGTTTGCATTTCTTTATTATCATTTGATTTTTGTAATTGTGATTGTAATTGTTCATAATCATTTTTTAATTTATTATTATTTTCTTGTAAAATTAAATTCATATCACTTAGTGTTTGTAATTGTAATTGATTTTTTAATTGATTTTGTAATTCTAATTGTAATTTTTCATAATCATTTTTTAATTTAGTATAATTTTCTTGTAAAATTAAATTCATATCATTTTGTGTTTGTAATTGTATATGATTTTGTAATTGATTTTTTAATTCTAATTGTATTTGATTAAAATCATTTTTTAAATGATCATAATCTTCTTGTAAAATTACATTAATATCAGTTTGTATTTCTTTATTATCATTTTGTAATTGTAATTTTGTATTTTGTAATTGTAATTGTATTTGTATTTGATTAAAATCATTTTTTAATTGATCATAATCATCTTGTAAAATTACATTAATATCAGTTTGTATTTCTTTATTATCATTTTGTAATTGTAATTGATTTTGTAATTGTAACTGTATTTGATTAAAATCATTGTGTAATTGTTCATAATCATGATGTAAAACATATTTAACATTTGTTTGTGTTTCTTTATTATCATTTTTTAATTGTAATTGTTTATTATTATTTTGTTGTTGTAATTGTAATAATAATTCATCAATTTTATATTGTTTTTGTTGTAATTGTATTTGTAAGTCATTTAATTGCGTTTCATATTTCATAAATAATTCTTCATTATCCGTTTCAACAATTGTTTCCAAATTAACATTTTCATTTAATAATTTTAAATCTTCAAATAAATTTTCATTATTCTTTCGTAGCTGATCGCATTCACTTTTATAAAAATCTAAATCTTGTTTTAAACGTTTTAATTCTAAATTACTTTCCTTTAATTCTTTCTTTATGTCATCAATACTAAATTTAAAAAAATAAATATAAAAATTAATTTTCTAATCTACTAATAAACTAATAAAATAATTATATATAATCAATCAATAAGATAGGATGGATACCTAATAAAAAACAAAATAAGACTCATCAAGATAGATAGTTAGATAAAGATAGTAAATATGATTATAAATTACAAGATAGACTACAAACTAAATATATGTCTATCTCACTTGTGCAGTCTCATTTCAATTTTCAATTAATTGATTACCTTTCAATCTGTTCATCATCATTATCATGTACAAGATCACTAACTTGAACTTCTACATCTGTAGTTATCTTATCGTTAAAACTACTTTGCTGTTGTTTAATTAATTCTATAAATTTATTATTTAATAATTCATAATCAATTTGATGATCCGTTGTTTCTTTAGTCGTTGTTTTTAAATTAAATTTTGTATTCAAATGTTGATTTAAAATCATATAAATATTATTTAATTGATTTTTATATTCATTTGATATTTCTAAATTATTTTCGAATTTTTTTGTTAACTCTTTTAATTCTCTTTCTAAAATCAAAATTAATTTGGCTTTCATTACAAGAAACATAATCTTTAAAAATGATAATAAAATAAGTTCAAATTTTTTATCAAAGTTTTGTGTTATTTTCTGTAAATTGAGTAAAAAATTAACACTTTTGAACTCGTTTGTCATGTTATTAGTTATTTGGGATCGAAAAAAAGCCAAAAGCCGCCATTTTTTAATATGTCCAATATATGTCCAAAATACTAAAATTGGTTTAAGGAAAAAAAAAACATTGTGAGAAAACGAAAGATTCTATGCAGTTTTACTTTGTAAATTCCTGTAGTCCTTAAAAGGCTTTGTAAAATGATTTTTTAATCGATTAGCTAGCTTAAAGATTTCGATAGTTACTATATTAGAAATAAGATTTCGGAGATAATAAGTTTTCTAACATCAATAGTTATTTATTATTTGGTAATTTTGTTAGCGATCGCCATTTTGTTTAAAAGTGCTTCCTAGTGTTTTTATCTGCCAAACACACTCAAAAAGTTGTTTATACAGCAAGGCACGTTTATACAGTTGTCGGGCAGAGCACGTTTGCTATCTTTAATAGTTATTCATAATTGGCAATTGGCTTACAAGTCGTTTTTTGCTAAATAAACACAATAATACATAATATGAATATTTACTTGAACAGACGCACACTCTTAGTAATATTAAATTTGAATAATAAGATGGATGCCACATACCATATTCAATAGTATTATTAGTAAGATGCTGTTGTTGATGTTGTTGTTGATGTTGTTGTTGTTGTTGTTGCATTGTTAATAATTGTTGTTGTAATTGTTTATTTTGTACTGATAATTGTTGATAATCCGTTTGCATTTGATTAAAATCATGTTGTAATGTGTCACGTAATTGAACTAATTTATCAGTAGTACGTTGACAATCTTGATCCAATTCATTTAAATTTAATTTTAATTCTTCATTCTCCAATTTTAATTTTTTATTTTGTTCATATAATTCATTAAATTTATGTTCGATTTCATTCTGTTCATCAATTAATTGTTTATTTATTAATTCTAATTCATTGATTTTTATTTTATCTATAAATAAATATTAATATTAATTAATTATTATTAATTAATTAATATAAAAATAAATAATTATTATCTTTTTTTTTTTACCTGCTTGTATTGATGTATTATTATTATTTAATTGTTTATAAATAATCATACATTTATTATTTAATAATTTAGTATTTAATTTATATAATTTAATTATATGTTGATAATCATTTAATTTATTTATTTTATTTATATTTTTATTAATTTTTATATCAATATCATTTATATTATAATTATCAATATTATCATCATCATTCTCTTCTTCTTCATCATCGCCATTTTCTTCTTCATTATCAAACATTGTCCACTCATCGTTATTAAATTCTGATGATGATACATTCTGTAGTCCATCATTATGTTGTTCTTGTTGTACTTGAACATCTTGTACTTGTAACTGTAATATAAATAATAGAAAATTAATAAAATTTTGTTTACAATCTATTATCTATAATTAATAATAATAATTATATTTCAAGGAAAGAAAAAATTATCATATAAATTGCTTGAAAATATTTGGCAAACATAAACCTGCAATTAGCTCTAAAGTATGAGTATATTCTTTTATCGAAATTTTACCAATTTTAAACACCAAAGAATTTCAAGAAATATTGGCAAGCTGTGATTTCTTTGAAAATATATTCATTTGAAAATGTGAGCCTATTTTCATTTCAAAATTTGTTCATTAAATATAGTTTCGAAGAATGCTAAGACTTTTTACGACAATTTCATAACGAAAGTAAAATAATAATCTTAAATGTTCATACTGAATAGTGTATAGATTAACTAACGCGTTCAATTGTCAATCGAAACCACATAACAATGGTTCATGGTTCAAACCCTGTGTCTATCAATTTCATTTTTTATTTTATTTATTCAAATTTTTTTTTATATAACTATATATATTTATGAAAGGTATTATTATTATTATTAATTTTATAAAATTAATAATAATATATTAAAAACTGAAAAAATACAGTTATAACAGATTTGATGTTTTACAAATGGAAGTTTTCATAAATTTAATAAAAATTTCATTTGTATTTTTGAAGGTCAAAATTAAAAACTATTAGATACAATAAATTTCATTTAAAACTAAAAGATATTCTATTCAATTTCAATAAATAATAAAAGTAATAGTAACATTTGATCACATCAACAAACAAACGTTATTAGTGATTGTGAGGTTTGTTAACAAACAAAAACACCTTTAAATATTTCTAAATTAAATAGAGTTTATAAATAAATGAATACTAATTGTACCTAAAAGTATTGATTCATCATTTAAATTTATTCATTTAAATGGTTGGTACTTATTAGTATAAATGCAGGTGTTTGTTAAAAAAAAAAAAAATTAATTAAATCAACCATCTTGTTTAATTTTATAAATATAAATAACTTATTAACTATTTATTAAATGTCTTTTGTTATGGTATATGCATGTATAATATATAGCAACCATATATACATATATACAGAATGGAACTTCTTTTAAAAAAATATATTTACAAAATAAAAAAACATTACAATTATAAATAAATTAATTGATATAAATAATTACCCTAACTGCTTTTATGAAATAATCTAATACTCGTCACATTTAATTTTTTTAAGTTATACAGACAGCTTTAATTTTGTTTAATTGTGGAGCTTTTATGTTATAGTGAAAAGTGTTTGAAAATCATTTAAGTAAAGTGGAACAACACTCGCTTGTTCAATTTGAAAATCCTACATGTAATTTTGTAATTTAAATGTAATTTTTAATAATTTTGATAGATTTTAGATTAATTTTACACTTTTTGCAATGCATCACAATGCGTAGACTCTTTTTCTAATATATTTCCGAGTACAATACATTGTCTCTACGCACTATTATTTAAAATCAAGATATTTATTTATTTTAAAAAATGATTTAAATTAGTAAAAAGTTTTAATTTGTAAAAGAAACATAGATGTAATATTATTACTTAAGCCTTATAGTTTTACATTTCATTTATTTCTCACAATTAAATCGTTATTTATTTTATTATTTTTATATTTTTGTTGATTAAACAATTTTAATGAAATGCAAGAAGTAAAAAATCAACATCGTTTTAAATTACTTACTTACTAACAAATAAATAAATTCTGTCTGCTTGCTTGCTTCCTTCTCATCTAATCTTATTGAATATTTTTTATTTGACTTTATGCAGACTAAGTAAGATATTATAATTTATGTAATCTACTAAATATCTAAGACTCTTGAATGGGGACCTACTATAGGCAATGCTTACTCACTCAACCTACACCCAAATACGGAGCTGTCTAATTAATAATTACTTAAATATTCAAATTAATTAATTGATATATTAATAATAAATAATATATAATTAATAATGTATATTATATTTTTATAAATCTTATTATTTTAATAATATAATTGTATTTAAATATCTTTTAATTATTTTTTAAGTGTTTTTTAATTATTTATATAAAAACTAACTAATTATTGATATTTGTTTTATTTAAAAGTATTAAAACAATACAAAATAATATCATTTTAATATTACATATTACATTTAATTTATAATCGTGTCAGCAGCAACCAATATTTTCAAGTAAAATTACCTGCACCGACTAAATTAATATTTCAATAGATTTGCCAGTGCCATGTTATGTTATTCATAGCTGATAATATTTGTTGTTAGTTTTTGAATGGTGGATGATATCGAAACAGAAACTGCAATGAATACTGGTTAGAAATCATAACTGTTGTAGATCTCTTAACTATAATTACCGACTGCCAATTATTAACAAATCAAATTACCCAAGTAATTCCACCCACCACCAATCATATTATCTTGATTTCATAATATTAATTCATTATGGTCTACTTCGAAAGGTAATTGATGACAAACAAATTATTAATTTTAAAATTATTTGTTACTTTTTAGTTAAATTTTTTATGGTATTAAAAATTATTCTAAATAATGGTAACCGATTAGAGATTGCATTTTTTGTGAATTCGGACCACGTGGTCATCAATGTGTATATTATTCTTTACTTTTACTTTTACACCCTGTATGATCGATGTGTTTAAAAAAAAAATTTTAAAAAAAATAAGAATTTTAATTGATTGATTGATCACATCGAAACGCAAGCATCGTTATAAAATATTTATATCGATTTTCTCAACAAAATCAAATAAATGATCTTCTATTAATTTGATTGTTCAAATTTTAAAACTTGCATTAAAGAAAGCCATTAAAATATTGATAACAATTAAAAAAAGCACATGTAATAATAATGTTTTTTTTTTTTTTTTTTTAATAAAAGCTATTCTTTATACTTCTTACTATTATTTATTATACATATTTTACCTGAACTATTGTTACCGTACTTTGATGAATCTTATAATTTAAAAATTCCTTAAATATTTAAAATTGATAATCACTAAGTTTAAAAAGAGCGGTTCGTTTAATATCCATTTTATGTAATTATATACAATTATTTTTTATATAATTTAATTAATGTTTTATTAAATAATAATTTATTATTAATCAATTTATATATAACAATAAAAAATGTAGTTTTATTACACTTATAGAGTAAAAAGGATAGTTTTACAAAATATTCTTCATATATTTAAGTTGAAAATTTCAAGTCCATAGAAGATTCATTTAAATTCATTTAAAATTTAGTTTAAAATCAATCAAATATTATAATATATTTTAAATTGAATATTATGCAATCAAATAGACAGATATGAAACAAAATGAATTTAATAAAATAATAAATTTAATAATAAAATAATGATAATCTTAAATGTACTTACATTTTAATTATTTATTAATTAGGTAATTATTAATAAATTAAGAAAAAATCAATAAATAAATGAATATATAATTGATTTAAAATAAAATAATAAATCAAAAACTTATTAACTCACTATTAATTTTAAATAACTGTAATAATAATTTATTTATTTATTAATTCTAAGAGTTAAATTAAAAAAACGCGCGTAAATCAAAAATATAATAAGCATCACACTATAATCGCATTCTAATGTATTCACAGTACTAAACTGTAAATAATAATTAAATGACGCCACCGCTATAAACACGCTGTTCGTTGTTCGCTGCTTGACGGTGTACGGTGTATGATGTACACGGTGTAAATGAGGCACTAACACATTTAAAATAAAAATAATACAATAAATTGTACCGCCGCACCACCGCCGCTTGCTATACAATAAACTAACTTTAGTTAACTGTTACTGATAACACTGATAGTGATAGCTGATAATAATATACATACATACATATATGTTTTGTTTAAGGATGTTTATGTCAACGATTTTTAAAACATTTAGTTTTGAATATAATTATTATAAAAATATTAATATTACAGTTGAACTTATAAAAGTATTCTACCACAGAATACCTATATAATAATTTAAATGTATTCTTTTATACTGAACAATCAATTTTTATACTCTATATACACAAATATATGTCAGAATATATTCATTCTAGTCTAAAGGTTCTAAACAGAGCTAGTAAATATTCATTGTAAAATTTGGTATAGGTGTTCATAAATCATCTAATTAGTCCATCCATCACTCATAAAGTTATGAGATATTAATTATTTAATTAAATTTCATAAACAGTCGTCTGCAATTGTATCTTGCTGCCATTCATCCTAAATGATTTTGAACTTTATATATATATATATATATATATATATATATATATATATATATATATATATATATATATATATATATATATATATATATATATATATATATATATATATATATATATATATATATATATATATATATATATATATATATATAAAATAAACTAACTGATGTTATATTACTATTATAATAAATATAATAATATTTATAATATAGAATTGAGAATATTATAAGTAAGTTTGTCATTAACTTTATAAATTCAATCAAATATTATGCTGAATTGACAAATTCTTTTATTTTATTTTAAATATTATACAATAATAATATATGAGAGAAAAACATTATGAATATGTATATTATTATATTTATATAACGAATCAGTAGCGACGTAACTATTTAATTAATAAAATGGTGTATATATTAAATATAATAAAAGTTATATAAATCTTACGAACACATAAACATTAATAGATGATCGATAATCTTCATTAGATCTTTGTTAAACAACTGAAGATAATATTTAAATATTAAGATACTAACAAACGTATGGTTCTGTAGTTTTAATCATTAGCATTCATAAAATGCAGTCATAAATAATATGTATTCCGAATATATGTGTTTATTAGCTAAATTTTAGTTAAAATTATAACGAATCTAAACAGTTTACGAACAAATATTTCAAACACAAGTTATTTGTTTTTAAAAAACGAACATTTGAATGTTTCTTTTATCTTTTATAGTTCAAAAGTTGGGCCATATATTTTTAAATATCAGTATTTTAACATCACCTAAATATAATAATTAATAACTACGTTCCTGACTTCTAATGTATGTATGGTATAATGAATGTGCCACTTTGTCCCTCCATAGTTTGTACATTTGGTATTTCTTCGTCTAATAATCAAACCACCACAGTACAGTACTGTTTGTATGGTGTTTGATGTATAGTACAAAGAGTTACATACAATATTCAAGGTGGAATTAATCATTTTATGAATATTAACTTCATATATTTATTTGTTGACTGAACTTAGTGAGGTTTATGCTACAATTATAATGATTTTATATTTCAGTTGCCTGTATCTATCTGCCTGCCTATTTTTGTTTCGCTACAATTTTCGAACACAAAGATCGATTTTTATAAAATTTGTTAGACACGTTTATCTCATTCAAGAAATTTACTACATTGTATTTGGGTCGCATCCTTTTAGTCCCATCAGAGACTTCATAATAACAAATTTCAAATAGTTATTGTTATTCTCATTTGCAGTATGATGAATATATAAACCAAGTACGATAAATAAATGTTACCCTGCACGCTTTGAGAATAGAGTGTCACCGTGCATGAGGTCTATAGTTTCGTCTTCAATAGTAAACAGTTTGATCAAATTATTATTGTTAGCCGTACTAATGAACTCTTGTTGGTAATTAAAAATTTAATATTAAAATAATAATAAATTGATATTGTAAGTGTTGATTCAATAATAAAAGTAAGTTCATTTCATATATAATAATAATAAACTTATTGTATATATTAAATTCAATAATATAAAAAGTTCCTTTGTGTTTTAATTTTAGTTGTATAATAAAAAATATTTATTTATTTAGTTTATTATCGTATCATAACGTATCGTAACGTATTCTATTGTACTGTGTTGTGTTGTGTTGAAGTATTGCAAACAGCGATAAGAATTAACCGAACTTATTATTAATACAAGTGATATGCGATAGCAGAGCTGAGCTAAGCTGAGCCACTAAGCAATATAGTACAAAATTATAGACAGAGTACAGTACAGAGCAACCCAACCCAATCAACTAAAATAAAATATACTATAAACAAACAAAACTGAACAATTTATATAATGATTCTTTTTATATAATACGGTTTTACTGTATAATAGGTACCTGTTGTTAATTCCATAGTACAGTCATTTACATAAAACTATTTATTTAGATTGAATATTATATAAATTCATAACAAATTTGTATATCAGACCCAAACTCTATTTATTAATTTATTTATTTATTTATAAGGGTATGTACTGCACTGACAATGCTGCAGGTTGAGCATTTATTAACCTTTTAGTCATTTTGATTGTCTTCGTGTCGTCAATGTCATTTCTTGTGTTTTATTGGATTGTATACCTCTTTGTTTGTTGAACTCATCACTTAAGTAATAAAAGAACCATTACAATTATTACTGCAATCTATAGTAACTAATTTTGGTTGCCATTTTTTTTTAAATTTCTAAATCATATGGTCTTTTTGTAAATTCATCTAAAATTATAAGATAGAATAACTGATAGATAGCTCACACATGTATCTTTCATGTTATATCAGTATCAAAGTATGGTCAACTTTGAGACATCTTATTATGAATTCCATGCACATTGCTGAATAGGTTCAACGTTGAATACAATATCATTTATTATAATATTGTAATAAAATAAATAATTTATAATTGTACCTATGGTTTATATATTAATATTATGTATTTTAATAATGTTAATAATAAACAATTTAAACGATTAATGATTTGTTAGTAATATTATAATCAATTAATGGAATTATTATTTTAAGAGAAATTATTCACAAAAATTAAATTTAATATACATTCCGCACATGTAAAAATTCTACATAAGACGTGAGATTTTTGCATCAGAAAATCTTATCGTGTGCGCTCGTCCTTATAGGTTGCCAAGTTTAATATTCAAATTATAGAACTCTTAAACAGTTGACATAAAGCTGTTTTCTGAATAAAATAAACGTACAATAATGAATCTAAACGAGGTAGTTCAATAATCAATAACCTATTATTTAATTTTACAATTAGATTCTAAATTCCCGATACAAAAATAAAATTGTGCGTCCACGCCGCTCAACTACAGAAGTATAATTAGATAGCCGTTTAATATGAAACAATTTCAGAAGCTTACGTTTATTTACTTTCGTTGTTTTCTTCACATGAAATGAGCCTAATCCAAAATTATAATAACAATCATAGTAATTATTATTAATGTTTTTAATAGCTAATAGCACAAACTTAATTTAATATTTTAATTTAAATATCAAGAATGTGTGAGATTACGCGATTCAAATCCTCTGTCTGTCACTTGAATTATATATTTTTATATCACATGCATTTTGATTAAAAATTTGTTTTTATTAATTACCTATTATATCCCAATACATTCATACATACATGCACAAATAATGATTGAAGATTTTATTAATTTTTGTCAAATATTTCATTTAAATAATAATTCATTATTTTGATGTATGTTAAAATTTGTTAAAAGTTTTATTTGATTTTTTAAAATAAAATTGCATGTAATTTTAAGTTAGATATATTTGTGTTTGTATATATATTTGTTATCATTTTAAAACGGATATTTAATATTAACCACAAATTATTTAACATACACACATATACACACACGCATTTATAATATTTATAAATATGTTACCTAACTAAATACGTTAAATTATAATATATATATATATATATATATATATATATATATATATATATATATATATATATATATATATATATATATATATATATATATATATATATATATATATATATATATATATATATATATATATATATATATATATATATATATATATATATATATATATATATATATATATATATATATATATATATATATATATATATATATATATATATATATATATATATATATATATATATATATATATATATATATATATATATATATATATATATATATATATATATATATATATATATATATATATATATATATATATATATATATATATATATATATATATATATATATATATATATATATATATAACAATATAAACTTTAAATAATAACATAAAGTTATATTTTTAATTATTAGATTTGGGTAGTTTATTATGTTTAAAAAAGTACTGCCCATTGTTGATTTCCTAATAAAAAGTCATTTAAAAAAATATTTTAATAAAATATGTTAAACATACGATTTCTTGTCATAAAAGTAAATTAAAATTTGAACCATTTCTGTTTACCATTTTTGATGACGTAATATTGGTATATAAAATTGAGAATATATTACGAACAAAACAATTAATATAGCTAATTATTTATATTGAACTGACATATGACAACTAATAGTGTATACCAACATGACGTCACACCATGACAGGTTGTGTTTTAGGTTACATGATAAATAACGACATTAAATTTGAATAATAAAGTGCTTTTATGGTTCAAATTAAATTTATTTTTATTTTATAATTTATATTTCCCTAGCCAATTGTAATTAAAATTCATGAAGCTTACATAGGTTTTATATACATATTGTGTATGATGATGTAGTTATTATACATATAATATAATATTTATGTATATTTAAATGTATATGTGTAATGTGTATATATTTAAACATTCTGTAAAAAAATTTATACAGGATTTGATCTACATATACAAATATTTAATAAAATGATTAAAATATGGAAAATGATAAGACCTGCTGCTCAACTTAACTCAAAACAGTTAATTCAAATCAACTAAACCGAATCATTTATTAAAATATTATTTTATTGTTAACTTCCAAATATAAACTTAACTAATTTATTTAATATAAAACTAAATAAAATTAATTAGCTTACTAAATTAGTAAAAAGCAGCAATAATTGAATTGATTTTTGTTTGAATAACTATTTATTCCAAAATTATATGAATAATAAATATATTTATGATCTGAACTGTACAATTAACTTTATATTACTTGATAACCAACCAACATTACATTTTGTTTGATTACATAACAAAGAGGGGGGGGGGGGAGTAAGTTGCGCTATTTACAACAAAACATACATTTTTTTCTATTTCCGTCTTCATAGTTTTTTGGAAATATTTACCAAAAAAGAAAAGTGCATTAAAAAAAATTAAATCTAAGTTATTGATTGTATGTTAGTGACAATATCTGAGCTCAGTTAACGGCTCAGATACTAAGAACTAAGACGTTATACTGCCATTTTACTTAGCTTTTATGCTGCCATTTATTGTAATCATTTCAACAAAGTTACAGTGAATTATTATTAAATGAAAAATTACGGATAAAAATTAGATCAGTTAAATTTGTTTATAGTACACTTGTTTATAACTTAAGATACGTTTTGATAGATTAAGAAAGTAAGTATGGTCCAGAACGAAAGCAGCTGAACTCAGACGTACTAATATTACTGAGATCTGAGTTCGGCCGACGAACAGAACAGAACAGAACAGAACACACACATTGATTGTTGTTTATTGTTGAATGAATGTTTATATGAAGTCATGATATAAATATGAATAGGTAATATAAATAAATAATTAATATTTATTATTGCACTTAATTTTATAATGAAATCATAATATCTACTAATATTATGATTTATAAATGATTCAAATCTACTAGCAGTTAGAAGTACTCTAACTCACTCTAACAAATATTTGTATTTATAAAACACATTAAATATTCAGTCTATACAGCTATAAATACATATATATTATAATAATTTTTGTTATGTAATTATTAGCTATATTTCAGGTAAAATTGTACCGAATCCAAACATTTTACGAAAAAATGTTTCAAACAAAAATTATTTATTAAAAGAAAAAACAAAACAAAAGTAAAGACAAAATTTGTTTGTGCTTAAATTTGTATTCTATCTCTTATGGTTAAAACGTTGGGTCGTGGACCCATTGGATGCAATGGATCGACTTTGTTAATAAAATAGTCGTTTTTAAATTATTTTAATGACAATCGGACTAACTGACATACGAAAATGTACTAATTAAATGATTCTATAAACTTATGAACAATTGTAATACACAAAATGAATATAATAGTGTGACTTTTAGGTATATTAGAAATTATTAAAAATTATGATCTATGTTATCATACAGACATCAAAATTAAATAGGTATGTTGTTGTGCTTTGTGATTGAGATATGGTCAAGTTATAATGATGATAAAGTGATATCTTTGTGACTGACTGATATAATTATAAAGATGTAAGCTACTAATTAATATTATAAGAGAATTCATTTATTGAAAATAAAACTTTAAAATTAACATTGATTTTTTTTAATTTAAAATAGAAATATAATAAATAGTACAAGATTCAAAGTCAAAGTCTATGAATCTATCGATCAGATATATCAATCATTTTATTATTATTAATGAGAACTCTAGGATTCTTCGAATAAATTTTATTTAGATCAAAATAATTTGAGGGCAAAAAATCAAAATTTATTGTATCAATCATGTTTGATATGTGCTGCATAGTATTACTATAAGTTAAAGGCCGATCGACACCCCTTTGAAATTATCCAATTTAGCCTGCATGCATCTTACTTTTACCGGTTGGTCATTTCAAGCACTCCCTTGGTAAAAAGAAAGGTTTCAACGATCAGTATGTATATAGATGTGTCTAACAAATACATGAAGACCTGTTAATCAGATGCATGTCTTGTAGCAGATGTCATGACAGTAATCAACTATAGATATTTAAACAGTTTTATTTCACTGATTGATTTGAATATCATTAAACTTGATTGGTTCACATATGATCAACCAAAAGTAACATTAATTATATGTGGACAAAATTAAACAATTTAATAGATATCAATCCACTAATTATTAACTTGAGTCTGTTTGGATCAACTAGCTCTCACACTATATAATGTATCTATCTATGTACCAACCTTACCCTACCTTATTATATTTAGTTATGATAATAAATATATATATATATTTATATATATTTGTATAGTGATTATAATAATAATATGATAGGTAGGTACAGTTAGTAAGTTTAGTATGACTAAAATACAAAACCTTAACTTTATTTTAAATATTAATATTTGTTCAAATAAACAAATAACTAAATATGATGTTACAAACTTGAACCACACCTTTACAAACGATTCATTCATTTCAACTATATAGTTAGTGTTTTCATTATTTTTTAAACTTGGAATATATTAATTTTAATTTAAAGTTTGTAAAACTAGAGCTAGCAAATATTGACCGTTAAAACAAAATTTTGGTGTAGGTGTTCATAGAAACAACTAATTAATCGATTTCCGACTGTCTGTCTGTCTGTCTGTCAGTTCATCCGTCATCATGATTACTTAAAAACAAAAATAAATAACGAACTGAAATTTTAGTGACGAATAATAAACATAAAAAGTGACTTTACATTCGTCAAAATGCAAAATCAATCCATTTGGTCCAATGGATTTTGAACCATAAAAGATGTAAAGTTCAAATACAAAAAATGTTTATTTTTTTATTAAAACATATTTTGTTTGAAATTTTTTTTTCGTAAAATGTTAGAATTCACCACAATTTAAGCTCAAATTTAGCAAATTATCTCACAATGGTAATTACAATACATATATTATTATACAAGTATATATAATTGTATAGACTTGATATTTATAAAATTTTATGAATGCTTATTAAAAATAGTACAAACAATAATATTCAATTATATGTTGAGTATATAAACAATTAACCCTGCTAGTTGTTATCTTCACTTGTTTAATTCATATTTTTAAATATACATGTTATATAGTTCACCTTATGTAACGAGTAATAGCTAGTAAGAACTTATTATTTATAAAAATATGAGAACAGGATAAATAAAGTTGTAATTTAAGTGCAAGTACCGACGACATTGTCATATAGATTGGTCAAGTCTTGGCCATATGTATATACCTGTTCCTTTCTATCTGCCAGTATTTCCGTTGTCATTGTCTTACACATAAGTAAATGTTGCAATTTGCAGACATTATTCTGATCCATATCCGTGCTTAATCATAAACATAACCACAAATTTAATTTTTAATATGATATTATTGCTATTAAAAAAGATTTGTTACCACTTCAAAAATAAAATTTTAAATGGTAATAATTCGATGATTATCGTGGTATTTTTGTTTTTTTATTAATTTTATCTGTATAAAAAAATTATGTGTAAGATTTGAAGAACGGAAATTCTAACAAACAGAAAAGAACAAATATGTAGCATGGTGATGCAATGACGTAATGACTTCACTAGTCTATACATACATACAAATAACAAACAAACAGACCCAGCCAGGTCAAGTCAAATCGAGACAGGCCTTTAAATTAAATATTTAACATAAAATTATTAGAATTTGGTACCTTTTTTTAATGTTAATAATATTATTAAATAAATAACCAAATGAGATAACAAATAATATATATATATATATATATATATATATATATATATATATATATATATATATATATATATATATATATATATATATATATATATATATATATATATATATATATATATATATATATATATATATATATAACTTTGTCAAAGATTGTAAAAAAATTTTTATAGACATTATATTCATAAACAGTTGGTATTTTTAAGGATTTCCAAAATAAAATTATAGTTTTCCAATGTTCCCTCATCGATTACAAAGTCTAGCAATGTATAGATATTTTAGAGATCTTCCTCTCAAAAGGAGACATGAAATCAAAAAACTAAAAATTTTGTCAATGTGCAAAATATGTTTATCAAAATTGATCAAACAATGTGTTCGAAAATTATAGTAGGACAAACATAAATAGATACATACATACAAACACAGATACAAACTTGTTACACCATAGACTTCACAATATATTTACAAGATGTAATAAGATGTATATTAAACTAAATTCGACTAAATAACAATAATAATTGTTCATTAATTATTTAAAATTATAATATTTACAATTTTGTTTTTATATATGATTATAATATATAAATATCAATATGAAAAATAAATTTAAATACAATACTTTTAATTAGATTCATTGTCAGTCAGACTAGATTCAAATATGTAATTGTAGCATTTTTATTGTAGTTGATTGAGTATACAAAATAAAAAAGCAATAAAAAAACTTATAAAGTTTAAAAATTAGTAATTAACAATAATTTTAAATAAAATTATTTATATAAAATTATTTAATTTTGTTAAATTCAATAAAATTGTTTTTTAAAATATAATTTTGTATGCATTGAATAATATATATTTTTTTAATATTGTTAATCAATTAAAAACTTACCTTTAATTTAAAATGACACAATTGAATAATAACAATTATTATTTAATTCTACAAACACAATATAATGAATGTACGTATGTATGTATGTGTGTATTTTATATTAAATAAATAATAAAAATTGTTTAGCATTTTATTTATATACCAATTTATTAGAGAGTATAAAAGGGAGGATGTAAAAGCTAAAGCTTTTCATTTATTATCTATTAAACAACAGCTTTATGGATTGGTGGTGTTATTTGATAAATAGATAATAAACTTTGAATCCCCCAAATTAATAAAATATAAAATATTTAAATTATTAATAATTTTATCTAAAAATCAATATTTCATCATTATTAATCTATTTTATTTATCAATTTATTCAACCTCCCCTAAACTCTTCAATTTATTATTAAAAAAACAATTTAAACTATTGTAAACATTAAATTTGATAAGCGGTAACAAGTGTGTAATAAACATAATAAAATTTATATAAAACAATCAAAAATGATTGTACTGTATCTTTAGTATGTATCTTTAATATGTATCTTGGTACAATACATTAATAACGTAAGTCTTAATAACCTATTTGAACATATACAAGAACAAATAAAACAAATTAAATTAACAATGAATTTAATAAGTGAAGATACAGACAGATGAAAGATATGAAAACTATCAAATATAATAATAAAATAAGTTGTTATTACAATTACATTTATAATAATAATCTATAAGTACCTTTATAATTAGTAACTTTATTCTCTTTTAAGCTCTTGTTCGTAAAATGATCCTTTTAAATCCCATGTAACAAAAGTCAGTGTGTGTGTGTGTGTGTGTGTGTTTAATTGTTATATTTAATAAATTACACTTACAATTCCAGTAATTAATAAATAATTTAATATCAAATACATAAAACTAAAATTAAATATTTTAATTTATAAACGTATATATAATTTCATAGTTTACAATACTTATAAGAGATAGAATCGATTAATTTTAATAAATTTTTTTTTTTATTTTAACAAATATTTTCAAATATATTTTATATATATCAAAAATTAAAATGAATTCGTTTATTTAAGTTGGTATCAACAACCAACAACCAACCATAAACATTATTATTCATTTAAAGTTTTTATAATTGAACCCAAGTGTATAAAAATAGCATTAAATAATAATAATAAATATGATAATATCAATTTAATAATAATATCTAAATAAATCCCCTGATAATTTATTAAACACATTGTACCTAGTATAAAATTAAATAATAAATATTATAATGAATGATATACGTACATATTATTTAAAATAAACACCCCTACTAGTATAGTCTAGTATAGTATAGTACTACTTCTATAAATATTATAACCTATATCAGAAAATTAAATGCTCGCTCTACTGCTAAGATTTCATAAAATCCTTTAATTTAGTATATTTAATAGCAAAAAAAAAAAGACATTTCTTATTCTATATACTAATAATTATTTTTTTTTTAATAATATATATAATTAAATAATAATGTCTATACATACATAGTGAGAGTAGAAGTTTGATGATTATTTTCATACATTAAAATAAAAAAGTACGATTAATTGATTATTTTAATAAATAGTTTTAATAGATTGATAGATTTATGAGACAAATGACTTCATAAATTTTTAATTAGATAGCTCTCTACTCATGTGATCATCATCCTATATTTATATAGAATAGACACATAGATTTATTAACATTCCAATATTACTAATAGTAACCAGAATCTTTTATGGTTTTTGGCTACAAAATTAGTTTTAATAAACTTTTTTTATAATATTTAAATGTAATCATTGTATGTGCAGTAATAGATAGTTAGATACAATTCTGAATATAAATAATTTAGTATTTAATACATTTATTATTTTAGTTAAAATCCCAATAGTATAATAATACTACCTATACTAACTAGGTACGAGACGAGGTACCGTTAATTCGAATTCTAGTTTTATTTACTTTAATATATAACATATATTTTATTGTTTTTATCAATTTAAATATCACTCATTTATTATTTATTACATCATATGTACTAATCATTAACATTAGTAAAATATTTACTAAACAATTCAACTGGCATGTTATATCACTTATTTCTATTCGTCAAAATTAAAACCAAAGTGATTGTTTGTTTGCTTCACATACAATATTAGAAATTAGTTAGAATATATTCAAATAACTAAAAACCAGCAGTTTGACCATCTAGAAGTCTTATGGATGACACATATGATTTTTATATCTTAGTTTATAAGATATATGACTACATGGACGCATCAATCAACGACCAGTTGGCCACTACATCAGCTGTATCGATATCTATATAAAATTTACAAAAAAAGTATCTTCTATAGAGGTCGATACATAATAATAAGCATTTGGGGCTGGTTGACCTCATATCTGATAGACATTTTTATTCTACGCGTTGAAAACATTTCTTTTTATATAAATTTGCTTCATGTATCTTATAAACTGAACTGATCATAATAAAACCATTTATAAATTTTTAAATGGATATTTGTAAACGATGTAATTAAGAGGGAATATCCACAGCTGTTAGAAGCACACTCCTTTATGTAAAATCCTTCAATTTTCGTTCAAAAATTACCCAAAAAATACTGATCTAAATGTTATGAAATTTGGTATGCACAATATTGGCATGAAAACGAGGGGTTTTTTGAAGAGTTTTTCTCGAAATAACATTTCTAAATATAAAATAGAATGTTGATTTTTACCTTAGAAATTTTTTTCAAGAAAAACTCTTTGACAAGCCCTTCGTTTTCATGTCAATATTGTGCACAACAAATTTCATAACATTTAGATCAGTATTTTTTTTCAATTACATTTATGTTTATATAACTCAAAGAAATACAATGTACATTACATGATATTTAAGTTAACAGCTTGTTAGAATCACAGTCTTTAAATAAAGTATTGTGCTTGTAGTAAGCAGCTGTGGATAATACATCGTCAGATATTCAAGTAAATTTTGAAAGATATGATTTGAATTAATAGGCATACTTTAACTATTATATTAGGACTAGAATTAGGACTAGAATTAGCTTCTAGGACTCTCAAGCTGTCGATATTTGTAAGTATGGACTTATTGACTTATTTTAGTTATTATTCAAGTCACAATGTTTGACTCATTGGCATCTGTTTTTTTTTTATATAAATAAAATAATAAATTTGAAAGGGGAATTTAAAATGTAAATAATTTTATCAACAAATAAATACAAAATACATCAAAATCAACTCAAAATTTATTTTATCAATTTTTATAAAAAAAAAAACAAAATTCATTTCGTAGAATTTTATTTAAAAATAAATAAAAAAATTAGCAAAAAATGATAAAATCAGTCAGTCATTTGAGTTATTCAATTAAAATTTAGATACAATCAATACGTTTGAGAGCATTCATATTTTTATTTAAAATGTTTCCACAATTATTACGAATATTTACGAACTTTTGTAAACTGCCTTGAATCAGAAGAATCACAAATGTTTTCAAATATTGTAAATAAATACCTAACGAAACTGATGCCTGGCAACAGCTATTAGCCTTCTTCCTGTTAAGATTTTTTTAAAGTTTGTAAGTTGGTATTTTTTTTACAATGTGCATTAATTATTATTAACAACAATTTTAAATGTTTATTTTAAATAATTAAATTATAATATTTAATTTTACTTTTAACGTCATATCAAAACAAAACACCTTAAAAGTGTGAAGAACAATGAATATTTCAAAACCAAAATCAGATCACCTCGAACACAAAAACTAGATAACTAGTGAATTAAAATTTATAGAAAGTGCCTTTTTAAATAAATAATCGATCTGAAATTATTACAACTGGCATTCATTAATTGAAATTAGAAAATTATTTTGATTAATTACGACAAAACTTATGAGTCTATTTTTATTTTGCATACTTTAGATATTTTTAACATCTACGAATGTTATAAGAACATTTTTACTTTCATAAGTCAAGTTTTCCAGTTAATATGGGATAATGGAAGAAAAAAAAATGTCTAGAAAACTAGGCTTGAATAAAGCTTAATTATTTGTACTCTTTTAAATCTTCAAAGACTGACTACTTCTTAATACGAATAAATAATAAATAATATATTAATTATGTAAAATTTAATAGATCAATTATTTATTATGAATTATTTATACAAAAACATTATTATTAAACATTAAACATTTATTATTGTTAACAAATAAAACATTTTTTAAATAATAACAATGTTTCAATAGGAAAAGAAAATAATACAATACAATTGAATAAGTAAATCAAATTTAAAAATCATTAAACCAAATTGTTTCAATTAATTTTGCACCAAAAGCAAAACTTATTTTTCTCATAATTTCAATAAATATTCTTAAAATAACAATTAATAATATCATTATGGAATAATTATGCATCTATAAAACAATTTTTAATTCAAAATTAAATTCAATTCAACTTAAATGTTGACTAAGAGTTCATGGCTGCCTTGATTAATAATCTTATATGTCTACGAAGTACCGAAATCACACTCTGCCAGGAAGAAGTCCTGCACGTCATCAGATTTTATACAATAGGCTATTCTCGGTAGTGAAAAATGAAACTTGAAAAAAATTAAAATTTATATAGAAATATTCTTAAATATTCTGAATTGGACTCATAAAAACACATGATTAATTTATTGTCTTAAAATTAAAAGTTGATATTTTATTTGATTTTGTTATTTGACCTATAACACTAGGCTACCATGATGTGACATCATTTTGGTATACACTATTAGTTGCAGTTTAATCTAAACAGCTAGCTTAATTAGTTATACAAGTATTCTCAATATTGTATACCGGTATTAAGTCAACGAAATGCAGACACGATTTTTACAGGAATAAAAAATTTTAAAATTAATTTTTTTTTTTTTGTGAATTTTTATTAAGAAATCAATATTTTCAAATACTTTTTTTTATTCAATTAAATGGTTTGAGAGTTTTTATGTAAGATTTAATGCTTTACTACAATTATTATTTGAAACTTTTTTAGCAATTCTTACTTTTTTATCCTACTTAACTTTCACCTCAAATGTATAAACCCTGATGACGTGTAAGATTGATTCTTGACAGAATGTGGTTTGCGTACTTAGCATACGATGATCATTCATCAATGAATGAATTTACAGCCTTACAGATAGAACTTGACTCAAAGCGCCCACAAGCACTTAGGCTATTATAAATTATAAACTAATTAGAAATTATTTCCATCTCGATTAGCAAATATAGTGAAAAAAAAAATGAAAATTTTTATTCTTCCTCTTGTCAATATTTGTGATAACTTTGATTTCATTTGTGACTAATTATTTTTAGATAAATTTTATAATTAATTTAGACATCCCGATTAGACAACATGTTTTTAAAACTCATTGTAAAATGGACTTCTAAATACTCAATCAATCGAATATCGTTTTGTAACTTCCAAATGTAGTGTCGTCATAAATTCGTTTGTGTTTAAGTAGTTTATTAAAAATTTCAAAGTTTTGGCAGATATGCATAAATTAATTTTTTTTTTAATTTAGGCTAATCGGAATGCTAAAGTTAATTATGGAAACTTATTGGTTATTTTTCCAAAATAATATTTTTATTTAAACATTTGAAAATATTTTCTGTTTTTCAAAACACATCTGTCATTTTTATAAGTCGATACAATGAAATATGACGCTGTATTTCTTCGAACAATAATAAAAAATGTCTAACAAAAAGACATAACGTAATTTTGATATTGTACAAATTTGTAAATGACAGACTGACAGCATTTTTTTGGGTAAATAATTTATAAATAAAAAATAAATATTAGGCCATAAGTAGCCTATTGAAGTGAAATCTATATTTAATATGTTTAAATATATTCTCAAATATAGAAGTCGCTCTCATTTTTGATAGTATTATTAATCCGTTACAGTCACAACTCCATATAATAACGTTACGGTCAGTCATATGGGGTCTAGTAGACCCCAAGCAGTAAAACAATTTCTATTCGCATTTGATGTTTAAGATATTGAAATAAATTTTTAAAATAAAAAAGAAGAAAAACTCGCAAAAACCGACTTTTTTATGAAAAAAATCGTGTAAATGTTAATTTGAGCATTATCCAAAATAAAAATAAAATCCATTTGACTGTAACGGATTCATAATATTGATAGATAATAATAAATAAATAAAAATGAATTAAAACTCACCAATTCATTGTTTTTATACAAATTTTTACATAAATCTTCATTTTGTTGTTTTAACGTTTCAATCTATTGGAAAGTAAACAAACATAAATATAAATATAAAAATAGATATTATTTAATTTAATTTATTTTAAATTAATAACGAACGGACGGACAATGGCAACGAAACTGGTTACTATAAAATTTTGGAACCTGGTCAAATGGTCAATTCAATATTTTACTGTCAAGAATTGATCAGTTTACCGAAATCAACTCAAAAGAAGTTTGAAACAAAAATATTAACAAAGAAAGGATCTTAAACACCAGGCCACATATATCTTTGTATATTTCCAAAAAATTGGTCGGACTTGATTGGGAAGTTTAATGTACTCAGCGTATAGTTCAGGTAGACATTTGGTATTTTTTAAAATTTTCCAAAATAGTGAATAGAATGAAATTTTTCCAGAAACTTTATACTAAATTTCCTGAATGTGATAAATAAGTCTAAGAAGTTTTTCATCAAAATCGAACAAATCACATCTTTCTGATATATCCAGATAAAAAGATGGTTTTAAAGATTTTCCCCAAAGTAGGAAAAACAATTATCTTGAATGTGATAAATATTTTTACCAAATTTCATCAAATTCAAACAAAACTTTCGAGAGTTATAGCAGAACAAACAAAATATATATACATAGATACAATAGGTAAAAACCAAAATTAGTTTTTATAATTTGAAATGTTTTTTCCAGCAATAAAAATCTTCAACAAACCCTCAGCTTTCATATCAATATTGTGCATACCAAATTTTATAACATTTTTTATATTATTTGTGCGCGAAAATTGAAAGATATTACATAAGGGAGTGTGCTTATTACATAGATAACAATCCCCCTTAAATCTTAATCTCTCTCTCTCTCAGTCTCTATGTATATATAAATTATAATGAAATATATAGTTGAGTTTTTAAATAAAATAAATAAACTGATAAATACGTAAATGTTTGTACTGACTGTAATACTAATAAATGGATAAATAGATAGGTTTCTAGTTTAACAGATGGTATACAATATCATATATATAACTAAAAGATAATATAACGGTTTAAAAAAATACATTGATAACAAATTTATAAGTGATAAGTAAATATTAATAATTGATTGATTCATTCTTCAGATTCTATAAAATAAAATACTAAACTTATAACTAACTATAAATATAAACTATATAACAATTAATACTTATTATTAAAAAACCATCCATTTTACATATAATCTCATGGAGATTCGTTAGCTGAACACATTGAATTTATTTTTATTAATTGATAAAAAAAAGAACTACCATAAATATTGATAATTTGACTTAAAAGGCGTATAATTTTGTAACTTACGGATCTAAGATTTAATAAAACTAAATTGAAAACTTTTTATTTTATTTTTAGAATACTGTAATCGTCAATTCTGATCAAATTTGTTAGGCATATTATCACATTTTTTGTATAGTTTATGAACAAAATTTGTTCACCTCTTTGGAGAAAACCTTCAAAAATACTAACTTCTTTCAATGCAAGCTAGGAAAATACAATTATTTTGCAAGTGAAATTATGAAGGATCGTAGGGAAACTAAAATTATTTTAAATTCCCTCCGTTTTCTTCTTTTGTTAGATGTTTCTTTTTTCTATATAGCTAGGAAAACTGATATGATCATTACAAATAGGAAAAATTTATATTTTTATGCACTGAGCAAGTTTGTAGCGATTTTTTGTTTATTTTGATTGAGGTCTACCTCTAAAACTCTAAACTCACAGATGTTAATACTTAACTATTTACTTACTACATGAAAATCGTTTTAAGAAACAACATTGCAGTAAAAAATTGTATGAAAAAACTTTTTTATTTCAATTTTATTGATTATAATGGAACAAATTGAAATAATTGATATCATTATTTTGAATTGAATTGTAAGTCTTTCATAAATTTCTAATTTCCAAAAATATTGCAACAAAGAAAAATTAATTACAAAAATACTACTTTTCTTTCTCAATGAATACTTAAAGCGTAGTGATAGACTCTTATTCGTATTCATACGCTTTACAAAAACAGGTTATTTTGAGCAACGACTCTTAATACTAACCTCAATTTTTTGTTCACAAACAAGATTTTCTAATTCCTGAAGACGTGAATCATTTTCTATAAGTGTATTTTCATCGATATCTAAAACAGACCACAAAAATTATTATTAAATAAACAAGCAACAACTCACAATATACAAACACCGCATCAAACCCTATTACAAGAAAAACAAATTCTTATTGTTAGCATTAATTCTTATTTAATGAAAAAAGTGATCACTCTGTAATTCAAATAATATACTCAAGAGTAATTAGTTAAAATTTATTAATGTTTGATGATGTTCGAGTAATTGTCGACTGAAATGTGTATTTATAATAAGCTAAATATATTGAATCATTGTTGGACATTAAATTTGAAATTTTCTGTAGTCATAATAAGCCCCTCTTATTGATTGATAATAATTCATATTTAAGAAAAATAAACAAAATTCCCTGACTAGTACTCAGTAAACAGTAGGTAAACACAGAGCATCAAACACTAAACACGCTGTATACAGGTCTGTCAGTGATGAGCTGTCAATTGATAATAAATTCTAACCTTAAATAAATGAAATAATATAAGACATATAATTCAATCTCATAAATAAAATGTATTTGATGTTTGATTTTACCTGAACTTTGTATAATTCCTTCAGATAATAAATCAGTAGCTAAATTTGTTATTTGGCCTTTTAATGAATTAATACTATTATTTAAATTAAGCCAAGCCATTATTGTGAAATATTAATGAATAATTTTAATTTTATTCATTAATGAGATAAACACATAGAATTTTAAATTAAAAAAAAAAAATGCATTATAAAAATTTGTTCACTACATTTTTTTAATAATAAACATAAAATGTCATCTGTATAACGTCACCACTATGAAATTAGTCACATATGTAATACATTTATTTTTAAATTTACCGCCTGTAATTATTTCAGTTTAATCACAGGCGCGACAATCAGAGATAGAGCCGTCTATAATGAAAGCAATATCTAATGTAATATTTCTTTCAAATTTGTATAACAAATAATTTAAAACATTATATGAAATAATCCCGTAGAAAGATACTTTATTATTTTTATTTCTATTTTATACAACAACAAAAATAATGAAATTTAAGATAGCTTCACAATTATGGCATCAAAAAGAAGGGCTTGATGCATTAGAAATGAGCTTTTAAATATATTAAAAAATGATCCTACATGTTAGCGATATGATTCAAAAATCAGAAAATAATCATAATTGTAGATTTGAACTGTCTCAATAAAAATTGTTTCGTACAAGGACAAACCTAATAAAATCAACATCCATCATCTACCTGTTGATGTTGACACATCTGATAAACAAAATTGATCGTACGTAGATCATGAATGATCGATCGATCAATAACTAAACAAACACTATTGAATATAATAAGTATTATTGTAAAATAAATCAAACAAATATAAATGAAATTTAATAAAAATTGTTTATTTATTTATTTATATTAATTATTAAATTAAATTAACGTTACTTAAACGTTTAATATTTGAATGTTGAATGTCTTCTGCTCCTGTTATTTTAGGATCTAAAAGCCTTAAACACAATTTTTATAAATTCTTTCGATAATTTCAATTTGTATTTTTTTTTTTTTTTAAATTAAATATTTATTTACGTAATAAGTTTATTTGTTCACCTCCTGAAACATAAAACATTAAATAATTTAAGTTAAGAATGGTTGGGTCATGGGACAGGTTTTGGACATCAAAGAGAATCCAAGTTAGTTTGGTAAATAAAATTCTGTTTACTATGGTTCTTATAACTGGTTAATTTAGTCGAGTAACAAGTAGTTAAGTATAATTCATTTTATAATTCATCAACCAATTGTAACCTATACAGTATTTGATTTATATATTCAATTCAAGAGAAAAAAAACTTATCATACAATTAAAAGAAATAAGTAAGACGTTGAGGTAAGTGAAGAGTAGAAGACATCATTACATGTTACATCTACCTTAAACGATTGATTGGTGATCTGGAACGAGATCTACTTCTCCTTGATATGTCACTAGTTTTTGACGCTGACGCTGCGTCACCCCAATCACTTAAATCATACTTTGATAAATCACCATCCTCATCATCATCCTCGTCTTCTTCATCTTCTTCTTGTTCATCCTGAACATCGTCTGCAACTACTGCAGCTTCAGGAGTTACACTTGAAGCAATCTTTTTATCCTATAATAAATAGGTGTAATAAATTAGTAATCAGAACCTGCTATAATATCAATAAATCAATAGGGGCTTATTCTTATATCATATATAAAATGTGTTATGTACCTCCGTCGTCGTGTCCTTTGTATGACGTTCTTCAGACGTTGCTTTATCTTTATGATAGTCATTTTGATCAGTTTTCTTTGTAATCAATTTGGAATCCAAGTCTGTAGTTTTGTGTTTATCGTTATCTTTTTTGCCACTGCTTACACTACTACTATCACTAGATCGATCATCTTCCATCTTTCGTCGTCGTTTTTTTCTACGTCCAAACTCATCGTATTCGTCATCAGAGTCGTCACGTTGTTTATATTCAACAATCCCACGATCATTGTAGCCACCACCAAGACCAGTACGTTCTTCAACTTCACCAAATTTTGGTGCGTTACACATGTTACATTGCTGTCTTCGGGCCCAATTTACGTTGCCACATCTTGCCAGATTCAGTACGAAATTTTATTGCAATTAAAATATAAAAATTGTTCAAAATTTTGATACTCACTTGTTACACTGCCAATCATCAGCACTAAATAAACCTTTACTTTTTTCTGCGGCAGCTTTACCAATTTCTTGGCCAAGTTTTTTCTTTTTTGGTATTTCACCACGATCTTTATTACAACGATTACATGTTTTACGACGCGCAAAATTTATATTACCACATCTAAAACAAACGTGATATAGGTTTTATGGGGAACCGGTTTTATTAATTATATGTTTATATAACACTTGAACAAAACACCTATTGAAAGTGAACACATTAAAAATTGAAATTCTGATCAAAAACCAACTCAGTGCTGAATGCCGGTGCTTGCGATCATAAACAAAATAAAAAATACTTACTGTGCATCTGTACAAATCCAATCACCGTCGTTTGTCTTAAAACTTCCATTCGATGATGGTGCATCTGCATCTACATCCGACATTTTATTTGTTTATCTGTTAAAACATTTATTTAATACTTGAACTTGTATTGATCTGACATTTATTAATTATACTCCGCCATATTTTACTTAAATTACTACACATCACTGAAGTATTCTACAGAAGCACAGCAAAGCACAGGCACAGTCACAGAATAGAAAAAAGAACACTCTATCTTTATAATCCATTCTATTGGGTAATGAAATGCGTAATTTTATTTTATTTTGGCGTAGTTTATAACGATATGTGAAAAACAATTTTTCTGCATGCCCATAAGCTAATTAAACGGGAACCGCTATCTTCGGAAAAAAGTTTCAAACAAAAACTATAATTCATAAAATTTTACATAAACGGGGCGTTTTTTTGGATATTTTCAAAAATTGTTGATTGGTGATTATTAATATGAATTATCTTATTCGAACGGACTATCGGATTGCCATTTAAGTGATTTTTGAAATCAGCCTCAAAAATTAAGCATTAAATTTTTTTTATTTTTAACAATTTTTTGTTTTTTAATATGATAAAAAATAATCAAAAATGTACTTAAACCTCAAAAATCGAGTTTATTCTCAAAAACTTCTCCATTTACCTTTATATAAACCAAATACCTACATATATTTTTAGATAAAAACCATAGACTTAAACCGTAATAACGGAATATAAACTACCTCATATTTATAGTTTCATAGACATATAAAGACGGCGTTATACTATGCGCTCACAACGCTCACAATACTCATTTAACCGTTCCACTTTACGACCACGGCCGATTATTTTTCGCGACCACACCGAGCTCAAAACGACTCATCTAAAAAAATAGATCGAAGTGGACGTTCAAAATTTTTTGGCGCACTTTTTAAAGTTAAATAAAATTACATTTTCTATGACTATGGAAATTAAATGTTGTGGAAACTTATGCTTTTTAATCAGATGATTGTTAATGTTGTTTCTTTAGGAATAATTTGTTTCTGTAACTGTGATATATTTTTCTCAGAATAAAATTTAAAAAATTTTATTTTTAATAAATTTTTTTTTATTTCAGAATAAATTCATAAATATATATAAAATTTAAGGGAAGGTATTTAAATTTTCAAGGATTCTGTGATTGTGGAAAGAATAAAACTGTTTAAAATTTACACAATACCGGTAAAAATTTTGGTAAATTTAAAGAATGGAATGTGATTTTACTTTTTGTAATTATTTGTAAGTTTTTGTAAGTGAAAAATGTCTAAATTAGAGGAATCGCAGTCACAATCGAAAACAATGACTTTATTAAAATGTCGTATTTGTTTAAATGATCTCAATGAAAATCAATTATTATCGTTATTTTCAAAAAATGAACATTTTGAACAATCTTTAACAAATGCAGACCTAATAATGGCATGTTCTTCAGTACATGTAAATATTTTTTATTTCAAATAAAGTAACTATAAAGTTAAAAGTAGTGTAATGTTTAAAATAATAATATTAAATCATTTTGCTTTTAATGATTGTTACAGATCTCTGAAGAGGATGGCTTCCCACAACATATATGTTTGGTTTGTTATACAAAATTATCACAATTATATGCATTCAAACAATTATGTGAGAATTCTGATAAACTTTTACATGATTCAATAATAAATGTAGATGTTAAATATGAAGAGGAATCTGACGATGATCAAGAGGTGAAGGAAGACTGTGTGGATGATGTTGCACCGATTACACCTCGTACACCCGCACTTTATGACGATGATCGTGCTAATATTAAATTAGAATATGTTTGTATAACATGTTCACAAGAATTTGTTGATGAAACTTTATATTTAAGTCATTTAGACATCTGCAGGTTAAATTATAATATCATCACCAACAACTCGTGTAAATCTACAGGTTTGTATGATAAAACCAATAGTATAATCACGTATGGTCCGACCACGTTACGTTTTGTTATGTTTTAGATAATATAAGAAAAATAAAAAGAAAACAAAGAATGAAATCGAATAATAATAATGATGAAATAAAAAAAAGGAAAATAGAAAATAAAATGATGTGTATGATTTGTAATGAAGATAATATTTTAAATATAGAAGAACATATGAAATCAAAACATTTATTTACATGTTCTCAATGCTTGAAATCATTTGATAATACAAATGAATTTAAAGAACACCAAGTTACACACCACAACAACAATAATAATAAAATAAAAAAACAATGTACATTATGTAATGATAGTTTTTATAATTTATTACGTCATCATAATAAAGTACATAAAATTAATAAATGTTTAAAATGTAATAAAACATTTAATATTTATCGTTATTTTATAAAACATATGAAACGACAACATTGTACTAATAGTAATAATAGTATAGAACAAGTCAATGATGACGATGATGATGATGCAGGTACACTAGGTGATAATGCAGGTGGTGGTACTATTGATATTGCTAAGAATCTATGTCCATATTGTGGACGTGCATTTAAAGAATTAGGTAATTTAAAACAACATATACGAATTCATACTGGTGAGAAACCATACGAATGTGAATTCTGTCCAAAGAAATTTGCACAATGGTCAAGTTTACGATCACACAGGTTAGTCTCTAACATAATAATTATTATTAATTTCATTTAATCTAATCTGTCTGTGCTATTTATTGTAGCTATCACAAACTGATTAAACAATTTTGATTTAGTTTCTTTTTTTAATTGAAAAATGATTGATGATTCAAGAAAACTTTATTTAAGAGTTTGATAATAATACTATTATATTTAATACCTTATAATAATAATAATAGTTCTTTTTATGATGAATAAATAAAGAATGATTTGATTTGATTGATTTGTTGTAGAGTTGTACATACTGGCGAAAAGAATTATGCATGTGAAATATGTGGAAAAGCATTTTCACGTTTAGTAACATTAAATAAACATTTAACATCACATTCAGATGAACGCAATTTTCCATGTGAGATTTGTGGTAGAAAATTTAAACATTCACGTAGTGTTAAAGAACACATGGTCATACACACAGGTAAGTTGTTCATGTTTATGTTATTCAATGTGATTTGATTTGATTGATTGATTGATTTTTATTACATGTTAAAGGTATAAAAAGTCATAAATGTGAATATTGTGGTAAAGCATTTGGATTTAAAAAGAATTTAGTGGTACATTTACGTACACATACTGGTGATAAACCTTATCCATGTCAATTATGTACGCATGCGTTCACACAACGTCATTGTTTACGTGCACATATGAATAAACATCATAAACAACAATTATAAAATAACTATTATATATATATATATATATATATATATATATATATATATATATATATATATATATATATATATATATATATATATATATATATATATATATATATATATATATTGAATATAATACATTTATTTTTATTATTTTATTTTTAAATAAATACTATATATATAATTATTTATTCAGTTTATTATTATGTCGTCCCCTACCTACCTATCCTTCAGTTAGACAAGAACAATATAATTTTATATAATATATATATTATTCGTCATTATCATTCTACTTTAATCGTTAATCATAATGTAGACCGTTAATCATAATTATTTTAAATTGTAAAAACAACTGAAGATTTAAATTTTTTTCGTAAATAACCTTTAGTTCTATGATAAATATTTATTTCATTTATTTAGAGATTAGAAATTCCATTTAAAAATAAAACAAAAATAATTATAAGAATATATTTTTTATATAAATTTATAATAACAAACTAAATATAAAAATTCAACATCGTACCAAAGTAATTGGAAAATTTTCAGTAATTAAATGATCATTTTGAAATATAATTACAATATTTACTTCAAATTCTAAAAAAAAAAAATGCAAATAAAAATGATATTTAACTTTAGTTTTTTGAATAAATGTTCTGTAAAATTGAAAACTTACCAACTTTAAAATTAGTAGTAGATAATGTTGGACAAGTAAATAAACGTGGAAATATCATATGTATTGGTATACCTAAATTTAAAGGTACTGATCCTTCACCTATTTGAATATTTTGAATTTCAGTTGCTAAAATCAAATCAATTTTTAATTCAATTAATTTATCATTAATTACTATGAATACAAGTGAATTCAAGTGTGTGATTCATTTTGTGTGAATTGCGATTGTATTTTAAGACATTTTATCCATTTTAAACAAGTAGAAACGACATTTGTATCTCTATAATAAATAGAACATACAAATATTACACACTCGGCTAAATTGATTTAAATGAAGTAAAGAATCGTAAAAAAGTACGTAATAAAATTAACACGTTACAGAAATAAGTATAGATTATACATACCATCTCTTGAATAACCTTCAGCACATCCACAAGTTTCAACACGTACTAATTGTAATTCAATTGATTTGATTGGTATTTCAGTATTTTGTACAATTAACTAAATAAAATAAAATAAATTAATAATTAAATATAAATAAATAAAGGAACAACTTAATTAGACACAGACCCCGGACTGACTTAGCGTAATGACAGACTTAGACCAATCAATAAAGTCAAGCAACAGCAGTCACTTAATTAGCCGTCTTATTCAATAAGCTTATTTACTAGATGGCACCACCTCAGGAAAAAGTTTTTTAAATTATCAATTAAAAGCAAGTGGTGATATCTAGTGAGTTTTTTAAAAAAGCTTTCAGAGGAAAAGTTTATTCAAATGTGATTAATTAAAAAGTTATATAGATATTTAAAGTGTATAATGTTTACTGTGATGTGATAATATACTTACTTCACCTGTAAATGGTGCTGTCAATGAACATACAGTACTATTTAAATATCCTGTTATCAAGAATCGTGGTATACTTCCACCAATACGATCACGATTCTGTAATGATTCTGGATTCATTGTGAATTCTATCGGATGATCTAAATTTAACTTTTCTTGTGGCTAAAAACAACCATACTTATTTAATTAATGCACGTTTTAAATTAAAATTAAACTGTTGTGTGTGAAAATTATTGTTCGCGAGTCCCATCTTCTGATATATCATTAGGCAGGCCTTTGATAAATGCATCTGAATACAAATTTAGATTTTGATCATTTTTCAAGACAGAGCTCACAAAATGTTTTATTTATCTGTTTAATAGAAGAGAGATTTAGAGGTTTGAATCAATTTTTGAATGTTGAACTTACTGACCTTATATTGCACAATAAACATTGTTGTTTTAGTTAAATCCTTTGCAAGAAAACTTCTTTTAACATCGCATTTCAATGTATAACTAATGTTGACAAACACACCTTGATATGTTTCATATAAAGTACGTCCTGCTTTATTTGATTTCAATGGTATTTCAAATGGTATTTCAGTTGTGCCTGATGGTAGTCGACCTCCACTATTCAATACATCGATTTGTGTATGAGCTAATTGAATTGGCTAAAAATCAACCAAATACGCTCCATTTAAAATTCAATTATAGCTGCTGTAGTATTCTTTAAAGAAACCTGATAAGATATTATTGATAATAAGATATCAAAAATCTAAAAGTATACCATATCTAGCAGTCATGACTCAAGCTAGGTGAGCGCTAACTTTCTATCATGTTTTAAATAAGCATTTCAGTCGATTTCAGGGATATTATACGAGTATGTACCGTGCATACGATCAAGTTACATTTTAAAGGTAGTTCGTTGGAAATTCGAAAAAGGTGAAGCAGCTAACCATCCCTGTTAATCATGTTCGTCTATACAATTTTTATTCATTCAAAATAATATCAGTAGATAAAAATCTGTGACAAACTTAGTGAGACATGGAATAAGGGCAGGGGGGGTTGGAACATAACTCATTTATATTGATGTTTTAAAATGTTTAAATCAATCTTTTAATTTGCATCAGATAATAATTGTTGAGTAGTTTTAGTGTCTTATTGTACATGTCTCATTTTCAATTAATAACGATCTTTAATATAAAATAGCAAATCAAGTTTATGCCATCTTGAATTTAATTTTTTAAATTCTGGATCCAATACAAATAGCTACTGCTATCAAAAATGACAGTGGTATAAAAAGCTTAGATTTTTTTTTTTTAAATTTCTGGCTTAAACTACTTTCACCATTATTACTTTTACTATTATTATTTATACAATAACAGTACACAGTACTGCTAGGTGGTCACCCATCCAAATACATATTGTGACTGCTGTTGCTTAACTTTATAGATTGGTCTAAGCATGTCATTACGGGGGTCGTTATATCCATGGTTTTCCATGGTTTTTTTTTTTTTAATTTCTGGCTTCAGCTACTTTTAGCTATACAGCCATTAACTAAAGGGTATTATTATTTTTGTATACAACAGTACACAGTATTGCTAGGTGGTCACCCATCCAAATACAGATTGTGACTGCTGTTGCTTAACTTCATTGATTGCTTAACTTCATGGTTATACGGTTTTTTATTTTTTGGCACCCAATTTTTAAATAATAAAATACAAAATACTAGATAGCGCGAAGATCGCGTGTCAAAAATACTTGATTAGCGTAAATATGAATAGATGAAATAACAGCATAATAATTTAAAAAAATGAACATGAAAGTTAATTTATATTAAATAGTTTCTTATTATATATATACTATTTAATATTGTTCAATCTTACTTTAACAGAATTATAAAAAGCTTCAAAGATTCCATTATTTTTAGCACTAAGTTGTAAATTTACTAAACCATCCATTGTTAATGTAATTGCATCGTATTTAAAATCAGATGGACTCACTATTTGAATAACACCAGATAATATATCCTATAAATTAATTTATTTTATAAAGTTATTTATTTAATATAATAAATATAATATGTCTATGAATACTAACTCCTTCAGAATACACTTTATTGTACTTTTTTAATTTTATATCTAAACTTATTGATGACATCTTTATAAATATTTATTTATTTATTATTTTGATACTTGTAATTTATTTGATTAACTATACATTAATAACACTCTTTTTAATAAATCATTATTAAAAGTTTAGTTTTGTTCGATCAATTTTTATTTATATAAAGTACAGAATGATTCAAAATCATGTATACAAAAATATAATAAGAGTATTTTTCTTTCTTTATGTAGGTGCAAGTATTATAATTAATTATTATATTTTTAAAAACATGTTTTTTACGGCCTTTTTTACTAATAGATATAAAGAATAATGTTCAATTAAAACTTTTTTTTCTCAATTGTGATTTGTGACAAATACGATGTTTTGAAACACTTTGTATTTGTGTAATGAAATGTTCCACATAACCTCAATGAATGAAAAAAAGATTGAATTTGAATAAGGTTTTAGGGAAACCAGGTTTTATAATGTGGAGATCAATATCAAAAATTTTATTTTCTTCAACAAATACAATTTTAAAAACGAACACACCCCAGTTAGAACCGTCTAGGGTAAATATTAATAAAACGAAACTAATATATACCTTTACAAATCTGATATTTATTATACTTGTGAAATTTTAATTTTTTATATATAGAATACATATATTTTGAAAAGACGATGGCCACCTGGTTTGCATAAAAAGAATGGTATACCAAAAAGACTTCGTGGACGTAACTTTGTGTACGATTTAGTTGAAGATACAAATATACAAAAGCAACAGCCAATTGAAGTGATCTTAACTTCATATGTAGAAGGTTTAGGTGTTACAGGCGATGTTGTTCAAGTAAAACCTAATTATGCATATAATAAATTATTATTACCAAAATTAGCTGTTTATAAAACACCAGAAAATGAAGCTAAATATCTTACAAATAAAGTTAAAACTGATATTCAACATAGCTCACCGTATGCACCAAAAGTAAGTTGCTCAAAATTAATAGTTTTCAGTTTCAGGAAAAAAAGGCACTGTAATTAATGCTTAGAATAATTGCATTAATAATTCTACTAGAGAATTGTTAGTTTTTTGTTTTGTGTTTTCTAGACTCAAAAAGCCTTAGAATATATGCTTCTACATGTAACCATGAATAAAGACATACCATGGACTCTGGAACCATGGCATATTCGAGCTTCGTTTCGAAAATCTGGTTATCATGTACCTGATGATGCTATCACTTTACCAGAAAAATCAATTAGTGGTCCTGATCTAACATTGGAAGGCAAAGAATTCTATATTATTGTAACGGTAATTTAAAAAAAATAAATTATTATATTAAAAGAAGTTCGTTTTATGTATATTTACGTTATTTTTTTTTTTATTTTATAGATAAATAATTTTGAGAAAGCTCATGTGAAATGTAGATTACATCATTGGAGTACAGAACCAAGTGAACGTTTACCATACGATTATGAATTTTGGAAGAAACCGGCTCAACCAATATTTGAAGAACAAACTGAAGTTTTAAATCAATTACAAACTATGATACAAATTTAATTCAATTGTTTTTTTTTTGTTTTTTAATTTTATTTCCAATAGATTTTAGTATTCATTAATTAGGTATATTGAAAATGATTTCATTTTTTTTAAGGATTCAATTAAAATTATTAATTTAAAAATAACTCCTGTTTTAAACAAACCTTCTACTTCATTTGTGTACGCCCCTTTATGATTATATAATTTTTCATATTCTCAATAAATCCTTTCGTTTAATTTCCTTCCTTATCATGATAATCTAGGATCTCTTTTGCTAAGTAGCGAAAATTACTACTTATAACACATTTAGCTGATTATTTATTATTGACTACCCGAAATGGGGGATGTGATTAGTTATTATAATATATTAAATACTGGGGAACCTAAATACTATACAATTTTATGAAACATTCCATCTATTAAAAGTTTTATGTCTATGGTGTTTAAATATTCGCAGTTCTTAATTATACCCGTAGTTATAGTCTTCATTCGCATGATAGTCCAAAAAAATAATTTATCCAGTATCTTTAGTTTTATCACCATATTGTTATTATCGTACAACCCAAAATTTCAACTTAAGATAACTGGTTTAAAAATGCGGTTACAAAATTTAACCCATATTCGAAGCTGAATAAAAATGAGGATCAATCGTTATAACAGTTGATCTGGTAACACTAACCTCCATAGCAAAGCTTGTTTTTGACACTTATGTCACTATTTGCTTGTATATAAAAAAAAACGCATTTTGACTTGGAGTACAATGTACTGATCACCCCTCAAATTTGATTTTTTTGACTCATTATAATTTTTCTTATATTGAAAAATTTGAGTATATAATTATTGTGAAAATTACTTCTGAATTTAAAAATCACAAATATATAGTACAGATTTATTGGTATAATAGTTCAGTTTACTTGAGGCTATAAATATTGGTTTATATTATATATATATTTATTTTGCTTATTGTTAGTAGCCCTTAAATAATGTAAGATCATATTATGAATATTTCATATTCTGATACAGAAGTCAGTCGACATGCTTTAAGGAAAAATTTTTCTATCTTCATTTAATACACAAGTCTAAAAAAAATTAAATATATTATCATGAAAAGATTCGGAATGTGAATGAAAATAAAAAGTTCGTTATTTGCAACCTGCACATCTGCACCCATTTTGCAAAGCATGCAAATAACAGTTGTTTAGTGAATAGTGAATGTATTAAATAGTGATAAAGAGTCTGTAGATACAATTCCTTTAAATAATTTTTTTTTCAAAATTATAGCAAATATAATTCAGTACGAGATTTGTGATTGGTCGAATTACGTAAAAAAGTCGTATGTACACCAATCAGAAGTATTCCCTCAACTAAACATAAAGGACACCTACAGGCTTTTATAGAGTTGTGTCTTGGTATTACCGGAACCGGCATTCGATTTTCTGCAACGGCTATCACAAGGAGACGTGTTCAGCAGAGATCAGACTTGAATCATCATTAATTAAAATCAATTAAAAAAAAATGGTTTGTAAAGAAAGTGTCGTACAAGAAATGTCGCGAGTTGATTTCGATGAACAATTAAAAAATTCTACAGTGATTTTAATTGATGTTGCTGGAACGACTACAGCTCTGTCTTTCATTAAGGTAGGTCGCACCAAAATGTCTGCGATTTTTTTCCATTTTAAATTATTTATTTACATTTTGTTTGTAAAGTTTTCATGTTTTTTATTGATATGAAAATATTTTTCATTTGATTTTAAATTTACGTTTTGTGTTTTATTTGAGAATTGCATTACATGTGTTAGCAAATTTATTTAATTTACATGAACTGAAGAATATACAATGAAAGTGGTCTAGTCTGGTCTGATGTAGATGATCCTTATTTTTTTTTTTTTATTTATTTATAATAATGGCCTCAATATTTTTTATTTGCATACATATTTTTAAATGTTTTCAAACTTTTGTTTATAAATAAATGCAAATGTTTATTTTATTAATATTTAAAATTCAAATTGATTTTCAACGTAGAAATAATTTTTATTTTTTATTTAAATAAATTGGATTGTGATTTGAAATTTATATTGAGTAGGTAGGTAGGTATATATTAGATAGAGGTGTTGTGTTATGTGGTAGAAAGTATGAAAGTTTGATTGTTTTTAAAGCTCCTTAATATAGACTTAGATACTTAATTAACTGTATAATTTTTTAATAATTTACTTATTTATATTCAATTAATTAAATTTGTAAAAAATAAATTTATAATTAAAATATGTAAATAATTTATTGTAACAAAATTTTATTAATCTTATTATTAATAATAAATTTAATAAACAATTAAAATTGATAATATTTAATGAAGTATATTATCTATACCGTAATCTAAACCTGTATGTTAGCATAGCACGAGGTGGTGCCTTGAAAGGACTCTTAATGTATGAATTTTTACAAATCTGTATTTGATTTGGTTTAATTTTTTTTTTTTAATTTTCTGATTATTTTAAGATTTCTGATTATTTTTATTAATAATACATATTTTTCTATCAATAAACTAGCTATCATCACTATGAATTAGCAATGTTATGAGTAATTCCTTTTTTGTCTTATAATTATTATTTTTACACGAATGATCCTAAACCAAGAATGGTGACTACGTTACCGAAAATGCCATACCAATTAATTTTTATTTACTGAATAAGTTAGGAAATGTTTTTCAAAAAGTAAAAATGTGGTATAAATATTCTAATTAGAAAATTTAGAAGATTTCGATTGAAATGATTTAGATGATACTTAAAGTTTTCTGATTAATTTGAAGTATTTGGGTTCGATTGTTTTAATAAATTTAATGAATTACCTCTTAAAGTATGATGTGAACAACGTAATCACAATGACCTAGTTATAATGAATATTGATATAGGATGCATACTAGTAGACCTGGTTCAAGTTTAATAATTATTGATCCAGAGGGATTTAAAGTATGCTAAATCAAACAAATTTGAAATGAAAAGTACATAAAATGTTTACTAAATAAATTTTTATGTAAATAATTTTCAAACATTACTATAATAATTTCCATACAATGAAATATTTTTTTTTTTTTTATTAATTCATGAAGAAGATGTGTCCAAAATGATTTCAAATCTATTTAAAGATGTAAACAATTGTAATACTATCGACCCTGTCCTCACTACTCAGCAGTGTTCTTTTTGTCAATAAGTAGACTAGTCAAATAAATTTATGTAACTACTGTATTCATTTATTGGTGTTTAAATATCTTCATAAAAATTGAAGATTATCTGTAAATATGACCTCTAAAACCTTCACATTTTATGGATCATCTAGAGTTGGTGATATGAATTAACTTAATTTATTATAATATTCCTAATGTACGAATATTTAAAAGTAAGTTAAGGTACGAGTACTCGGCAGATTAGGCGGTTGAGTCAAACTTTCGAGTAAATAATAAATATACATATTATTCTCTTATTTATATAAAGTTCATTGCCAGTCAGTGTACTAAATAATATTCGCCTTAGATACTCAATGAAATCAAAAAGCAACAAAATGAAATTGTGAAATTGACAAACTAAATATTACTAAATATGCGATATGTTTTTGTATTTCTACCGTAGCGAAGTGGCGAGTACCGGTTAGTTTATGATAGAATTTCAAACAGTAAGAATATAATACATTACATTATTGAGTATAGTCTATTCAATGATAGCTTAAACTCTCAAATTTTATATGATATCGACAGACTAGAACTAGATATAGATTGTATTCTATTTAGAAGTAAGTAAAATATCTATATAATGTGTACCTAGGGGTATACTAAGTACATGGGCTAAGAGCCAATGGTCACTAGGTCTACCAGGTTTTATTGTATAAAAATTAAAATTTGTCCTATGTAGGGAACAACCTTTGATGGTTATATATCGTCTTTTGTTTTGACCACTGAGACAGTGACTAAAGTTAAAATATTGTATTATTTTTATGGTAATTCATATGTGGTGTAAACTTTAAAACTCTAGTTATGTTATTTTTAAAAAAATACAAAGAACATTTTTTACAATTTTTATTTGAAACTTGTTTTTCTAACTTATTCTTTTTCAATAATCTTTAAAAAAAAGTATATTTTAATTTTTGGTACCCCACTCTCTGAAAAGAAAAGTATCTCGAAATTTTTAATTCCCAATAATTGTTCACTAAACTGTCGAGAACGTTTAGAAAGCTTTTATAATATAACATAGAACTAGTTACTTGGTTAAGTAGTAGTGGCCCTTGACTGCTCTTAGTCCAGTAAGTATTTGGTATTGGCATTCAGTGTGATCAACATCAGCAATCAGTGTGATGGTACCATAGTAGTGGTAGTTAGGTAGGTAGATAGATTGTGCCTAGGTTACTATAGTCTTGGTTTACACCACATGTAGTCGTCTTATAGACTACTTAGCTACTATACTATATACTTTTTGTTGTTGTATTCAATGTATTAATATTGTATATAAACTGCATGTGGAACATAGTATATAAACATGACCTTGATAGCACCAGGTAGATAGAGCTTGTTGATGAGAATGCTGCTGATGGTGTTGTTGGTCATTACGCATTGTCCTTAGTAGATAATACAGTATTATTTATATTTTTTTGTTATATTGTTATAATATATATATATATATATATATATATATATATATATATATATATATATATATATATATATATATATATATATATATATATATATATATATATATATATATATATATATATATATATATATATATATATATATATATATATATATATATATATATATATATATATATATATATATATATATATATATATATATATATATATATTTCTTTAATAAATATTAAAAAAATTTAAAGGTTCTCAATTAAAATGCAAATATAATGTATTATTATTATTTATTGTATTCAAATAAACATTTTTACCACCTATATATATACCTTAATACATATAGTTAGTCCTGGTGCTCTCATCTTTCATATACTTTTTTTTTTTTTAATATTTTTGTTATCTGAGGTAGATGAGAGAGATGTATACTCAAAAAATGATGCAAAACTTTTATATCTATTTACAAATATTAAATACCCGATGTTGTATTAAGTTCAGAATTAACTGTGTTTATCTAACATATAATAAATATTTATTTTAAACTGAAAAAATAATAAAATACACTAATTATATGGTTTATTTTAAGTAAGTGTTGAAAATTTAGATCGCTATAAGTACAAATATTTAAGGTAACCTGCAAGAGTTAGCGAAAATTAATTAATAATATTAAATTGTAAAGTATTTTAATTCATAGTAAATACTTATTAATTATTGATGATGAATGCTTTGTACTCGAAATAGGTATTTATAATTGAAACAAATATTTAAAAAAAAAAACACTGACCTGGATCACACAAACCTGTGACTCGATTAGGGGTTATTGCATTGTTATTTAAATCAGAATCTATTTAAAGTTTAAAAATATTTTATTGACGAAAAGGCGCCTCAAATAGACCTTGTCAAATTTTGATTCTAGAATCTTAACAATTTATTATATGTAAAAATAATAATACATTTTTTTTATTTGTAAAAATTCTCAACGATATCGACATTTTTTTATTTATTTATGTTTTTTTTCTGTTTTGATTAAAGGAAACGTTATTTCCATATGTGACTGATAACGTAAAAACATATTTATCAGATAATTGGGATAAAGAATCAATTATTGAATTGCTAAATAAATTGCGTGAAGAATGTTCAGATTTACCATCAAAAGACGAAGTTGCTGCTGGTGCAGCTGATAAAGATAAACAATTGGAAAAGTTTGTTGAATATATAATTAAAAAAACACAAGAGAATAGTGAATCAATACCTATTAAAACAATTCAAGGATTAGTTTACGAGCATGGTTATACAAAAGGATTATTAAAAGGACAGTAAGTATACTTATTTTATCTGTCTCTGGTTTTCTTTGTATATATATATCTTTATCTTTTTTTGATAATTAAAAGTGTTAGAAAGAATAATATAATAGTGTTTTTAAGGACGTTTGTTTACCAGAATGAGCCATCTTTACACTATTTTATTTAAAAATAATTACCCAAACGTCTTAAAATTTTCATGACAGGATAGGAAATTTCTGTTAGTATTTTTTTTTTTAATTTTTAATCATTTTATGTGTCAAATTTGAAACAGAGATGTCTGTCTCAACTATTCGCTTTTTAGTCAATTACCTTCCCGAAAATATAGACTTATACATTGTATCGAGTGTCATCAGAAAGAGGTCGAGATGAGAGTCAACTTCCCAGCTCAATTCAGGCCTTCCTTATTTTACACATGAAATATATTTTGTGAATGTGTGTCTTTTTGTTATTATATTGAATATTTTTATTTATAATTGTTTTTTAATTTGTAGTGTATTTGAAGATGTTGGTGTAGCATTAGAATCATGGTCACGTGGTAATAAACGTAGAGTGTGTGTTTATTCAAGTGGTTCAATTGAATCACAAAAACTATTATTTGGTTGGAGTTCAGCTGGAGATTTAACATCACATATTAATACACATTTTGATCAATCAGATGTTGGTGCTAAAACAGATGCACTCAGTTATAAAAACATTGCAACAAAATTAGATTGTAAACCAGAAGCCATTGTTTTCTTAACAGATTCCGTTGAAGGTAAGCACTGACTTGTTCTAAAGTAATATTATATTTATTCTTCGAAATTTTTCTATGAAAATTGCAAGTTTTGACTCCCTAGTTTTAGGTAACGACCACTTGGTTTGTGAAAGATCTTTGCTTTCATTTTTTTTTTTTTTATAAATTTTCTTATTACTGATTTGAAAGTTTATATCAATCTTTGATAAAAATACAACTATGAATAATTTTGTAACTGTTGATTTATATGGATCTACCCGATTAGTGTTTAATTTGAATAAAAATTAAAATTTACAGAAGCTAAAGCTGCTTCAGAAGCTGGTGTGAATGCAGTACTAGTAAGTCGTGAAGGCAACACTCCAATCACTGATGAACATAAAAAACTGTTTCCAATTGTAAATTCATTCAAAGAGTTACCATTAAATGAATTGGAAGTAAATGTAGTTGAATCAGCTGATACCGCTGCAGGTGCAGTTGCAACTGAATCATCTCAAGTCAAAGTTGAACAAACAGCAGTAGCAGATACCAATGAAGTTGATTCTGATGTATCAGCTAAACGTAAATTGCCTACTGACGATGAACCACAAACTGAAACAGAGGTGTGTGCTTAAGTAAACTCTTAATTAAAAATTATAAATAAATTTATTTGGCTGTATATTATTTTATAAATTTTTTTTAAATTCCTAAAATGGAATCCAAAAGTAGATCGCATTCAAATTAAAATTTGTATTTAATTTTTACGTTTTTGACCCTGGTTTTTCCTGATGACCTACTAGTTATAATGAATATAGGTAAGAATACAGGTATTGTATTTGTATGCATACTAGTAGACCTGGTTCAAGTTTAATAATTCTTTATCCAGAGGGATTTAAAGTATGCTAAATGAAATAAATTTGAAATGAAAAAAAAAACAACATAAAATGTTTAATAAATAAATATTTATGTAAATAATTTTCAAACATTACAATAATAATTTATTATAATAATAAATTCGTTAAGAAATCAATTACATGTTTGATGAATGAACAAGAGATTTAAATCAATTGGATCAATTAGTAGCAGTCTTATTTTTTAAAGCTTTTTCAAAAATTCGCTAGTAGTCGAGTGCAATTAGATGTTAAAACTGCTAAACGGAATCCAGTTGTAGAGAATAAATGCTTTATACTAATAAAAAGTTTGTAAAAATTTCCGCGTACTAGATTAATGTAGTTATCGTTGAAAACCTATCAAATTTAGTTGTAAAAAGGTATATACTATATTAGAAATAACGTTATTTTAATGGAGAAAATAAATTAAAAAGCGGAAAATTTTAAATAGTAAACTTATTATTTATATTATAAGGAATTCAAAAAACTCTCGAATATTGAAATCTATCCACTATAACTGGGTTCCGAGCTAAAATCCTAATTGCATTACCCTGACAAATAAATAATGTAATTTAGTGAATCATTTGGAAACCTTCAGAGAAAAAGGCTACTTGTGAGTAAATCATTGAAAATCTATATTGATTGTGTTGTGTTCCATATTGTTGTATATATTAACTTAATTAATTACATTATTAATTTATATTAAATTGTTAATTAATTGTTTAAATATCCATTCACAGCCCCCAACTAAAATTGCTAAAACAGAAGAAACGAATGATAAAGTAATTAAAGAAGATGAAAAGGTTGTTGAAGTTAATAAAGTTGAATCTACAACAACAACAGTAGCAGAAGAACAAGAAAATAAAAGTGAAACTAAAACAGATGATAAACAATCAACAACTGAAGCAGTGACGACGGTGACGAATAGTTCTGCTGAAGCTATGGAAGGTGTTGAAGAAGAAACAACAGCAGTAGTAGCCAGTACAGTCAGTAAAGATGATATTATTGATGATAAAAAACGAAATGAAGAAATTAAAGGTGAAACAAAAGAAAATAATAAAGAAACAGCAGAAGTTTTAAATAATAGTAGTGATAAGATTGAAACTAAAGTACCATCATCAGATGAAGTAAGTGATTCAGTAACAAGTACAGAACCAGCTACTGGATCAGCACCAGCACCAGTTACTGAAGTTGAATCTATGGAAGTTGATGAAGAATCACCATCAACCGAAACCACTAATACAGGTGAGTAAACGAACATAAGTGTTGTCAATCAATCAATGAATTTAAAATTCAAGTGTTTGACTACTTATTAATAAAAATAAATAACATACTTTTTAATTATGTGTCTGTTTAGTTCTTTACTAGACTCGATTTTTAAACGACTTCAAAAACATTAGGTTCTGTATTCGACATCGTCACACCACTAACATTATTTTTATTTGAGCGGTGAATCTTGAATTTTTTCATTACATATTTGAATTGATAAGTACAGGTAGCAATAAAATACTGTAAAATATAACAAAATAAAAACACGTAAAACAATGTACTTCTCTGCACGAAAACAACTCTCGGGATAGTTTTGGCTTGTTCCGAATCAATTTCCTAATTTTCATCCACTAATTTGTGAAATCATTTAGATGATTTAGCTTTATTATTTTTAATGATAAATATAAAAGATAAAGATTATTTTTTATGTTTTACAATTTTTACTTGAAACTTTTTTTTCTAATTCCTTGCTCTTTGTGACTTAACTTTTTTCTCATCACTTTTCAAATGTGTAAAAATCAATCTTGCCAGAACGTGATTTCCGTATTTAAAATACTATGATTCATCACTGAAAAAATTTTATAGAAATAACTTCGCTCAAATTGCCTACGGACTCTTAGTCTATAATAATAATGGAAAATTAAAATAATGTTTGTTAATTTATTTTTTTACAGAAGTTTCAACAACTACTGAAAAAAAATCAACTGAGTCTAAAGGTACTCAAGTGGCAATTAAAGTTAGTAACAATGATGTGGCAAGTCAAGCTGAAATGGGTCCTAAAGACCTTGACGACAAGAAAGTAGAAAATGAAGCAACACCAGTAGTCAAACCAGAAGCAGCAGCAACACCAGTCACAACAATTACAGATAAAGAAAGATCAACTGAAGTAACTGAAAAACAAAGTGAAGTTGTATCAACAGTTGATACTACTGAACCAGTTAAAGAGGAAGTTAAAAACAGCAATCCTAAAGATCAACTTGCAGAAACTAAAAGCAGCTCTAATGAAGAAGTTAAAACAAGTTCTAGCGTTGAAGCAACTGAAAAAGACACGAAAAATGATGATAAACCACAATCCACTACTGCAGTAAAAGAAGGCGATGGTGAAGGTGCAGATATCAAGAAACAAAATGCTGAACTAATTATTGAAAAGCCTGATACGACCACAACAAATGCTGAAGAAAAAGTTGAAACAAAAATAAATGGTAGTAGCAACAGCGTTGATATGAAAATCGAAGAAAAACCAATAACAACCACTACTGAAGAAGAAACTAAAGCTGATGAAAAAAAACCGAAGTCAAGCACTAGCACCAACAATGCAAATGATGTAATTGTAGAATCTGAACAAAAGCAACAAGAGACTGAAAATAATAAAATAACAAGCGAAGAGGAGACGAAGAAGACTGAAGAAGTAAAAACATTAAAAAAAGATGACAACGAGACTGAAATTATAAAAAAGAGTGAAGTAGAAACTAAACAGACTGATGATAATGTTCCTGAAAATACTAAAGAAGTTAAAGAAAATGGATCAAATAAAACGGAAACATTGGAAACATCAACAACATGTGAAAAGAAGACTGAACAAAAGACTGAAAAACTTGATGCCACTAAATCGAATGGTGCGAATGGAGTGGAAGGAGATGCTACGAAATCGAATAATAAAAATGGTGTAACAAATGGAGATGACACAAATAAGAATGGATCCAACGACACGTCTACATCTAATAGCATCACCACAAGCACAGTAACAGATGATGACTCCACCAAGACGCCTAGTAACAGCAGCACCACCACAGAAATTAAAGTAAAAACAGTATCAGATGTTGTAGGAGCTGTAGCAGCTGAAGGTGCTGTAGATGTTGTAGTTACCACTGCTAAAGAATAATAAAATAACAACCAACATATAAACAAACAAACACTACACTAACGCTGTGTTGTGTTGTGACCGTGACCCGTGAGCGTTACAAGTTTATTTAAAAATAAGAAAATGAAGAAGAAAGCAGGGAGGGGCTCAGTTGAAAAGTTTAGCTTGGTTACTTACACTTACCTGCTATGCTTTGAACTTGGCTCTCTCATTTATTCTCTATATCTCTCTATCTCTCCATTTAAAAATAAATATAAAAATATTTTAATTGTGATTAGGACAGTTTTTAAAATAATTTTGTTTTTACTGCATCATTTTTATCATTTAAGAAAATGATCACAATCAGAGCAGATGTATCGTATCTTTGTTGCATCTATATCTCTCTATCTCTGTTTGAATGAATGTGATGTGGTGATGATGATAAAGAAAGATAAAAACATTTGTACTTATTTACTTACTCTTAAAATTTAGATATTAATGATTACGCTTCATTTATTTTTTATATTAATTTTTTGTTTTCGATTTGATTTGATTCTCAGTATTATTTTCATTCATAGATAAGCGAATTTTGTCTATCTCACGTTCTCTCTCTATCTACCGTATATGATGTGTCTCTCTTTTAACTGTCTTTTATTGTTTTTCGATTAAAAAAAAAAGTGTTTTTAAATTAAAATGAAAAAGAGGACTTAAAAAATTAAATTAAAAAAAAGCACACAAATTAATATAAACAAAAAAAAGTGTCACAATAAATAGTAAAAATATTAAATAATTATTATTATTTGAATTTTATTGCTGCGATTAATAAATACGATTATTTTAGATAAATATAAGATTTTTTGAGTCTTATTGAGAATACGTTTTAAATCAAAAATGTAATGTAATCATCGTTGATTAGTCAGTCGTGCGTCTCATTCTCAAAATTCAAGTAAATTATTTGTAAATAAGAAGAAAATATTAATTGTAATTATTATAATTGAAATGTGAAGTGAAAAACAATTTAAAAACTAAAAAGATGTTTTTACTATTTATTAATGATGGTGATGATGACTACATTATTATAATTGATTGAAATACGTATTCAAAATATAAAACGATAAAAGATGATAATGATCGATCCTAGTCAGAATAAAATAATATTATTTAAATGAAAGCACACCAGTGTCCTAAAGCACATATTTAATTCAAATATTAAAACAACATCTTACATTTTAATCATTCCAATATTTAATTGATTTGTGTGTGATCCATGGTCCATGTTCATTTATATGATAATGGATCACAATTTTAAAATTTGTTCCTAATTTATGTTATTTTTAGTTTAGTCTTGTGTGGTGTTTAGTTGCGTTCCGCCGTTGCGCTTCAACTACAACACTTAAATTAATTCAATTGTTCCCCATTTACCACCACCACCACCTACCTTTTATCTTCCTACAGCTATAACTACAATATTTCCTATTCTGATCCTTTGTTTAAACTTAAATCATTATATACACAATGTTATCAGGATATGTTTACTGGTCAGTTTCCTGGGCTATCTTTTTTACTATAAATATTAAATAAAATTCATTCACTAGATGGTATCACTAGTCTTCTAGTCTAGTCAGTGGGTACAAATGTATGTAATGTTTTGAACATCAATTTTAAATGTACGTCTTAGGCAATTTAGTTATAATAATTAATTAAGTTTTTGTGTGTAAAGTATCTTAAGTATGAAATCAAAAATCGATTTTCTCACAAAGTCGGATACTAAACTTTAGCGAGTTCATTAATAAGCTTATGAATCGTGTATTACTTTTTCTTGAAAATATTTATGAATAGATTATAATTTTTTGTACAGGTTTTTTTAACATTTAAAAGTTTTGTATGAAGCGTTTTTCTATCAAATGTCTAGTTTACCAGATAATGTAAAATTATAATAATGCACAATGTTTTCAGAAAAGATACTCTATTTAATATAGTTAATCAATTAGTGACCAAAAGCCGCGATCTCAGAAATAAATAATTTTGAGAGAAATTCGGTTTTTTTTTTATATTTAAAACCACTCTTTCTACAAACGTCGTAAATATACTTAAAACCAAATATTTTAATTGAATTGCTTAAGATTAATCCATTGGCTGCTAATAAATACGATTGACTGACTATTAAAATTTTACTAATTCAAATGAAGAATCTCTAAAAAGTGAATAAATATCATTTTGTAGACAAAGTGTAGTGTAAACATTCCTGATTATTTTAAAATACTCAAAATATTTTTTAGAAATTCATTTCAATTTAAATTATTTTTGTTTTATTTTTTTATATATTTTTGTTTTGTATTTGTATTAATTAATTAATTATAAATAAGTTTAAAAAAATAATTAAATTAAAATAAACAATTTAATTAAATTGTATCATAAAAAAAAAGTATTAACACGAACCAATCGATAATAATAATGAATCTATTGAATTAGATACAAATATTATCATCATTCAAATTCCCCAATTATTTTATAAAATAAATTCTAATTTTGAATGAAATACTTACTACATGTGTGCCAAAACCAAAAAACTATTTAAAATTTAAAAAAAAAAAAAAAAAAAAAACATTCCAATAATTTGTGTATTATTTATTTATGTTCTTTTTTAATAATTAATTGTTTAATTTTAATTAAAATTGATATCTAATAATATGATTATTTTTGTCACTGCCATTTACACAAATGAAACTAAATCATACCAACCAACTAACTAAACAAACTAATTACATTTATTTTTATGTACGATTTATTAATAGTATGTATCGTTGATCGATTCATTTTAATTTAAGGTTTATTTGTTTTGTTTATGAACAATATGAACTATTTGAATTTGTTATCATCAATAGAGCAACCAACCACATACCTCTTTAGTACATACATATTAGTTAGTTATTAAGTCAAGTAATGATAACAAACATATTTATATATATATATATTCTGAGATGGTGAATTTTTTAATTAGGTGTGGTGTATGATTTAATAAAAAGAATGGTTGCTATGTCCAAGGTGAGATGAAGATTCATTTGATATAATTGTAAGTTATTTGTTCAATATAAAAACAATATATTTATCTTCATAATCCATGGAGTGAGTTGAGTGTTTGTTCATCATTCACACAATATTTAGTTAATAAACGTAAAAAATAATAATTATAAAAAAATCTACATCTTAATTAAATACTGATGACAACAGAGATATTTATTTAAATTAAATATATTATTACGTATGATGATAATTACTATTGGTAGTGGCTGTACTGGCCTGGCCGTATCATAATCATATGATATATTTTAAAAACAAGATAATGGGGGGTGAATACCCGTGTTTATTCTATCTAATTGTAAAACAAAATAAATAAGAAAACCTTAAATTAAAATAGAGAAATATAAAATAAAATCGTAATAATAAATAAATGTTGTATTGATGATAGCTGCTGAACAGTATTTTATAATTATACATCTTTTTTTAAATACATATTATTAACAAACAAACAAACAATGATGAGTAGTGTAAGACAAAAACTATTATAATTTTGATGGCATTGTGGTCGTGTCCGATCCATCATTCATTCATTAATTTATAAATTAAAAATAGATAGTATTTATTTAAAAACAAACAGTTAATAAAACTAATTTGAATGGCAGTTGATTTGAAGTGTATAATGTCTTCCACTCTACACACACAAACACACTACTAACCAACTCCTTAGTACATACAGTACATGTATGCATATAGATTAGAAACAGTGTACTCACCTACCAGATCAGATCAGACCAGAAAGAACATCAATGAGAGTTTTGTTTTAATTAAAATATGTTTAAAAAAATGAGCAATGAGGAGCATAAAAATAAAACAACAAATAAAAACAATTACACTACAATTAAAATATATTCAAATATTATTATAAATGACTGATGGATTGATTGATTGATAAATTATAATCAATAATATAATTTGTTTTTTTATAATAATAAATTAATTAATTAGTTGTGGCTTTTGTAACTTGAATAAGTGATAATGATCTTTTTATTTGTTTGTTTTGAATTCTTTTGAAGTGCTGCTAATTTTCATGTTGATTTCTCTTTCCAATTCAATATGTAGTCTTATCAACTCTTTACCCTTTATCCTTATCATTACCTTACCTTACCTTCTTTAACTTATGTATACGCATTACATTTTAACATTACATTACATTATTAATTACAATTAAATTGAACAAATTTCAACACATTTTATATTGTAGAATTTTCAGTAAACAATTGTTTTGATATTTTAAAATAAAATACAAATAAAATATAATACCAAAATCAATATAATAACTATTTATTTATTCATTTACTAGTTAGAAAGTAGCTCCATTTTGAAACCGTAGTACTGGAAAAAAAAGGAGGAAAACAATATTATTTTTATTTTTTTAATTTGGCCTTAGCAATTTTTGTTGCTATACAACCATTAGCAAAAAAAAAATTTATATTTATATTACAATTCAAAATATATATAAAAATATATATATATACATATATATAAAATACCAAAAACTGATATTAAATGATAAAAAAGATAAAAGAAATAAAACAATAGTAAATAGAAAAAATTATACTTTTCACAAGGAAAAAAAATATGGGTGCGTGTCTCATAATAATATAGGTGCGTCAGAAGTTATACTTCTTTGGCATCATTAAAAAACATTTTTAATTGTAGCAAACAATTCATAACAATAAAATATTACAAGGACTGGAGAAGGATCACAGTCAATAAAGCTCAGTTTAAATTTGAACAAATTCAATAAATATTTCCTTACATTATTAATATTTATTATTTTCTTTATTTCATAATTACTTTGAACCTTCAACCTATGAATTTTGTTTGACGGTGATACACGCGCATTTTAAAATTTCACTCTCATCATTTTTTTATAACGCGCCATCAAGTATAACTTAGAAAAAAAATATTTGAATGGAGATATATAAGTAAATAAAGTAAGGTAAATTTTCGAGTATGTAATTGAACTTTAACACATAAGAAGTGAACGAGGCCCGTTGAAACTTATACAGACGAGGTGACAATAAACACGTAGGCTGGAGGAGGCCATGGAATGGTTAGCAGTACAGACGGTTTAGGAAGGCAAAACAAAAAAACAGTTAAGTTATCCGTTGATATTTAATTTAATTTTGCCCTATGAAAAGTGATTGTACGACTATGTATATATTATTCGATAGTACGTTCAACTTCCCCTCAACTTAATTTTTGAAGCAGATGTCTTCAACTATAATTAAAATGTTATGAAACACTTTATAACATACAATTGTGGTTTTTTTGTTCTCAAACTAAAATGTAAAAAACAAGCTCTTATTTAAATTCCTTAAAACTAAAAAAAAGATAGTTTTACAGTAAAATTTTTACAATCTTACAAATTTATATTGTTAAAAAAGCTTGTCGCAACATTGTAGATAAACTAGTAAATTAAACAATTTGAAATGCTAATTGATTTTAATTATTACAATTTTTTATATCATATAAATAAGCTTTTATATCATATAAATTGTGAAATGGCGTTATAAGTTGATAGTAAAAGTTTAGTTTTTCATTTTAATTTAGTTAAATAAAAGATTTTTTTTTATACAACTTTTTTACTTTTAAATTATTTAAATTTTAGTACGTATTTCTCGATTATATACAAATAATCTATGATTTTCACATATGTTATTTGGAAAAATATTCTAAGAGAGTGTATAAGGGAATTTATTATTTGTTATTTTTATATAAAAAATCAACTGAATTACACATATTTTAGAAAAAAAAAATTTTTATCGTGATTTTCAAATAATTTTCACAAATGTAAGCTGCAAAATATTCTATAGAAACATAGGTATTGTGTGTTATAACACAATGTTGAGTACAGTATGAGTCATCAAAATTACATTACTTTTTATATTGTTATTGTTTTGAATAAATTACATATAAATTCAATTGAATTGAAATCAATTGAATTATGTGTTTAAAATAATAATAAAATAAAATTTACAATCAATATTATACAAGTAAGTATCATCAAATGATTGCCTGCTCTGACTTAAGTCTATAAAACATATTTAATATTATTAAGGGTGTGAATGATACAGGAAAAAGTTGTTCTCTGCTGCGCAATCAAAAAAGGTGGGGTTTTTTTTGTTTATTATCGAGTGAGGTCACTTGAACAATAATAATAATATTGAAAGGGTTGTAAAATACGGTGGAACAAGTTTTGAACATGAGAGAAGATGAATTTTTTAAATTAAATTAAAAAACAAAATTTTTTCGAATTTTATTAGGAGAACATAATGTAAAATTTTTAATTTTTTATGTTGTTACGAAAATTGATATGAAACAGGAAAATTGACAATATCTCGAAAACGGTTGGTTTTAGAGCAAAATGTATGAAATTTTCATGGTTCTAGTTGATCCCTTAAAATCATTGTCGCAATAACATTTGTGAAATTCATTGGAGTGGAATCTAAAATCTAAATGACATGATGCATTGATAAGTATTTGATAAAACTTTTTAATTAGTACCTACAATAATTAAGAAAATAGTAATAATCATTACCTATTTCTACGGTATTTTCACACAATTCTATAAATATCGAATATCCGTTTTCAAAAGTAACGAATAATCCAAAATAATTTCATATTGATAATCGTATTCGAAAGCACTATAATATTATTTCAATATTGACATCCGGTTCCGTTTATTTTTAAATTCTAAGAAATGAATAACTCACTTATATATATATATATATATTCAATTTAAATTGTAAATATAAATAGTAATCATTCTGTATGTATAATAAAAACGTATTTATTTTGTATTGTATTCAATATGAATATTAAATATAAATATGAATAATAACAATAAAAAATACGTTAAAATATTAAATACATACCATACATACATATGTGTTGAGGTGTGTATATAGTTAGTTAGTTAGTTTTACCTAAACTTAAGTACACAGTCAATGTTGTGTTTAATAATTAATAAAACATTACAATACAATATAAATGTAATGCTTATTTTACTTAAATCTTCATCATTGTTATTATTGTTTTAATTGTTGTATTTAACTTATTGTTGTGGAGTGTATTGTATGTAAGTGTGTGTAGTGTAGTTGTTATTGTCATTGTTGTTTTATATTGTTATCAGTTTTGTTTTATTCTTTTCATAAATAACAAATATATACTTAAGTTGAGTATGTAAACATCTATAATATTCATTGTATCCAAGGGATGTTACGAATTACTTCAATTTAATTTGGATGTTGGATATTTAACACCAATAAACATTTTTAAACTCAAAAACGTTCTATTTTCATTTTTAATTATGATTTACTTCACTTCTGTTATAATATTTAATTTTCTTTTTTTTTTTTGTGAATAGTTTTTCTAAAAAATTATATTTTCATGCTGTATATTTCTTTTACACACTAAATATTTTTTTTCTTCATTTAATTTTGGTTGTTTTTTTTTAGAAAATTGTTTACAGTGTGAAAATGAATCTTTTTTGCAATATAATATAATATAATAGTTTAAAAGTGTTTGTTTTATGTACGGGTACCGTATATTGGATGCGAGTGTATACCAAAAATGCTTACTTTTCGAGGTATAATCAATGAAAGTTTGAAAAATTGTCAGCACAAAAAACAAAATTTTATGATTAAGAGAAAACACGTTACTTAAAAATTTATTAAAATGATTGAACAAGAGAAGGAAGGGGTGTATTAAAAAATTGTGCACCAATTTGTTCAGAAATATTCGAATTATAATTATAATATAATATTATTCCAACCATAATATTTGAGATATTATAGTACAATTAATTTTTTGAAATATTGAGTGAGTAACTGCAGAGGTTTTGCTTGACAATACTTATGCAACTACTGATGAGTGTATTCTAGTAAATAATTAATTAATTAATTAATATTATTAATTAATACTATAAATTATTACTAAAAACTTGAACAGTTATGAAGTGTTCGAGCTGCTCACATAATATGATGTTGACTCACATTTTGTTCTTAATTAATATTAATTAATATTATACATATTGAGCTTATATAATATGATGATATATTTTTTTTTTTTTTTGTATATGGTTTTTCATTTGAGTATATAATGTTTTTATAAATTTTCAAAATAAAAAATTAAATGTACTCCTTTAAAAGTTTACTCCAATCCAGTCAACTCTACAAAGTAACTTGATCTATCAATTAATTAAAATATTTATTTAGTGATATAAGAAAGCATTAGGAATGCAATACAATACATCATGGTTCGAGCTAAACCTACCTAGATGTGATAATAAATTGATAATAATAATAATATTATATGCTAATAACTTGTAACATATGCATTTCGTTTTTAAATACATTATACATTGTATTGTATTGTATAATGTATTTTATTAATTATTATTTTATAGAATGAACTCAAATACATTACATGACACCACTGCATTAACTATATATATGCATATACACATCACCGCTTCAACCGCTTTGGGTTACAATTTCGTAAAATCTGATTTTATCGGATGCCCGATATTAAGTGTTGGCACTCGGTATTTCAGGTGTCTCCGGTATTAGAGATATGTAATGTAACCATTATTTGGAGTGAAACATGTTCATATATACATGATTTTGGTAATGCACTGGTAGCTTTATAGACGTTAGAAAACTTATAAAATTCATTTTTATTGAACATTCATGCTAACAGTTAACGAACGAAGTATGTAACTACCGGTATAATTAAGAACTATTTAGAACTGTCAACATTTAAACACCATAGATATAAAATTTATAATAGAGTGTTTATATTACAATAACTAATGACATTTTTTAGTCTATGGCTAATGATTAGCCGAGTGTCGTATGAGTAGTTATTATTTTTGCTGTTATGGAGCTGAGATCTTATTATGAATCTTCTATGACTAGCTAACTAGTATGATAGTTAGACATAATTTGATCAACACCATACCATATCATTAATAACTAAACCAAATTCTTTATAATATTATTATTATTATGTAATAAATATTTAATTGTTTAATTAAATACGTATAGGTATATACACTTATAGGATCTAAATAACTAAGGTAGGTCTATAAATATACTTATTAATTAAATTATTTAAAAACCAATATTAAAGTATGTATTTATTTAATAAATATATATATACTTTAATATTGTACTTCTATGTACTACTTCTTCTTAACTTAAATATTATTTATTTAAAACATGTTTACGTGTTTATAAATAAATAATAATAAACAAGTTTTAAATAAATAAATAATTTTGTATTGTTTCATATTAATAATTGTCTTGCTTATATTATTCACATTTTATTATTGTTAAACGAACCATTTAATATCTCTATTTCTTATGTCATGTAGAATAACATTTTAACATTATTAAATTACATTATAACTATCTATACACGTTATACACATTGTGTACATCGAATTACTTGCCATAGACTGCCATAGCCTACGTATCTAGAGGTACTATATATGTGAATATAACACATTATTATTTATTTTTGGTTAGAATTGTTTTAAATTTGAATGTAATAACTTATTCACTCAGTGAGATGGTATTTTGTAATTTGAGAGCTATTTTTTTAAGTAAGTAGTACTGCAGTCACAATCTAAGATCAGACGCACATGACATACAGTATTTCTGATCAGAAATTTTGGTGTAAAACTACGTATCTGTTTTATATTAAACCGCGCACACGCTCAAAATTCTACATAAGATAACAGATTTTTTGACCAGAAAATTGAACCAAATTGATTTGAACAAGTCTACAGTTTATTATTTATTCCATGCATCTAAATTGGTAGTTCGTTAACAAACTCCTAGTTGATACTGAACCATTATAATAATCTACAATATAATATTTATCAATCAATAATAATTAATCACTTATTATATTATAATAATAATAATAATTATTATTATTATTATTGTGATTACACGCATGCATGAAAACATTCAATGATTTTTATGATTAGTACTTATTATTTATTTATTTAGTTATGGTTTATTAATTTTATTATTTTTAATACGTAATATGATAATTATTTATTTATTGTACGTAATTTTATTTGTGGTTTTAATAATAATTTTGATAACAATAAAACAAATTTTTTAAATCATTCAACTATATAATTAATATTGAATTATTATTATTATTATTATTATTTATTAAATCAAATACAATCATTATACATACATATATACATATATAGATCTGATTGGTAATCATTCATTTTATATTTATTATCAACATTCATTATTGTGATTGATTGATAAAGTTTTATGTAAATTAATTTAAATACAAAAACAAACATTTATATAATTCACACATGGTAGATGGTAGTGAAACTTCAATTGTTAAAGAGACAAATATCTAATTTTTTCTTATAATATTGATACCAAGTTAAACTGAATTATCCAGACTCCGAGTTTGAATTTTCGAGTTTGAATTGTGATGGTTATTGAAATATGAAATAAATACTTTGATTTAGTTTTGATATCTTTAATCAGATATATTTATTAAATATTGAAATTTATTTCTATAAACGATACATACATACTAACCCTATAATAAACACTATATAATGTCTTCTATCTCATTCTCGTAGACGTAATTTCCTATTATAGATGTGTACGGATGTTTTTTTTTTTTTATTGTCAATTTTTTATATCACTTTAAAACAACTGGGGTAAATTAGAAGTGTTTTGATACCTTTTTTTTTATGGATGATCAAAATTATATACTTACTTATTATAATTTTAATAATAATTTTATTTTTATTTATAGGTATCATCAAATCTATATTGACTATTGAAACATAAATATGTGTTAATATAATAATAAATAATGAATATAAATATAAAATTATAGTAAAAACAATATTATATTATATATTAACAAATGTTTGGTTATTATAAATTAATTATAATAATAACAATAATAATAATGTTATACATAATTATTGTTAATTCTAATAAAATATCAACAACTAATAATATAATTAATAATAATAGTAATAATAATAATAATTGTGATCATATAAATATCAATATTAATAATAAAATTAAAGAAGATGATGAAGAAAATAATAAAAAAATAAAAAATAAAAGTGATTTAAATGAATTTTATATTGAACATGAGATATCAACAATTGATGCAAATCTAGCTGCTAAAAGAATATTATTTAATTCAAATAATAATTGTAAGTACTTTTTTTTTAAAATTAATTTTATAATAATATTTATGATTTAATTTTTAATCAATCTACACTTTCACATATTCAATAAAATAATAGTATTATAGTTTATTAATAATTATTTTAATAGGTTTGATTAAAATGAATCAATGATTTATATCAGACATCTATTAGCATATTGTTGTATTACATTCAGTCAGTCAGTCGTCAGTCAAATATTAATTCATTATATTTATGTAGGTATGCATCTAAATATACATTTAGATGTAATATGCAATAGGTATTCTAATCTATTTGTAATCTAATCTAATCTAGTCTAGACTATATTAATTTATTTATAAATATAAATCATTAATAATCAATTTAATATATTATAAATATCATTATTATTTAAATACTTAATTACAGAAGACCGTCCATTACTCACGTGCCTTAAATCTACTTATTTATGACGTTCTATAGAATAGAAATTAAATAAAAATAAAACAATAAATAATTATTAAAAAAAAAAAAAACAAGGTTAAGGTAAATAAAAATATAATTGAATAAAATCATATTTATATAGTTTTTATTTTTTTATTGTTCACATATGAATAAACAATTGTGTTAATTATATTTAATTTGTTATTAAATAACAGTGTATTTATTTAAATATAAGTAATAGGTACTGAGTGATTCAGTGTACTTACTAGCATTGCACTTAACTTACACTTTGATTTGTTTATAACTGAAATAAGTTGGGTATAGTATAAATATAGATATATGATACGATATATAAAGCATACAATTACAAATAAACAGGTCTGACCTCCTATATGAGGTGTTGTTTATATTTTATTTAATAGGACACAATGGACCGTATTAAGTATGCACATTGTACGGTTCATTTTTTAGAGTCAATTAATTAATATACTTTTACATATTATGTATGCATGTATTGTATGTACCAAATACAATAAATAATACAACAATTATTTATTTATTTTTTTAAATCATGCAAACTAAATTATAAATAATTTTAAATAATAATCATGATTAGTTAAATAATGAATAGAATTCATGTGACAACTTATTATTATTATACAGAAATATATACACAAACTACTGATAAAATTATATAATTATAATAATTTTATTCATAAAACAATCTTTATTCTCTGTCTAATTTATAGTTGATACATTTAGTCTAAAGTACCTAAACTCTGATTTCTAATTAACAGATAGATAGATCTTTTTTATTCATTTTTATTAAACGATTCATACATGTTTTACGTAATCATCACCAATAAGATTCATAAAGATCAAAGATTTATTAGATATATATATATATATATATATATATATATATATATATATATATATATATATATATATATATATATATATATATATATATATATATATATATATATATATATATATATATATATATATATATAAAAGCACTCCAATATTTAAGCACTCCCAATAATTATTTAAAATGAATAGATAGCTATTTGTTTGTAAAATTAGTAGGTATCATATTTTAATTTATTAATAAAATAGAATGAAAAATGTTAATTAAATAATGAATAATTTCAGTATTTAATAAGAAAGAAGACCAACAACACAATGATGTGTCATCATCATTGGTAGCAGGTGGTGATGGTGGTGGTGTTATAGCAGCTACAGTGGCAGGATGTTTAAAATGTACAACAAATGAAATACGATATTGTTTAGGACCATCATTAATTAATGATCATTGTTGTTGTGATCGTCGATTTATTGGTACGTTATCTATATTTGAATAAATTTTATAAAATATAGTCAGTCAGTCAGTCTAGCTCTTAGTCAACTATAATAGTAGGGCTATTGTTTGTATCAATTCTTTATACGCAATACCTGTCAATATAAATATAAACAAATGAAGATAACAACTAACTAACCAGAGTTAATTGTTTAGATACTATCTATACATATAATTGAATATCATTGTGAGGACTATTTTTAATTATAAGTATTTATAGAATACTGTAAATATTCAGTCTACACAGTTATTAATACATGTGTATATTATAATCACATGTGATTGAAAAATTGGATCTAATGGACCGATTTTCGTCATTCACGATCTTGATCTTACTTTTTATATCTAAAATACATGAGTAAAATTTCAGTTCATTATCTCTTTCCGTTTTTTGAGTTATTTTGGTAACGGATCCGGAATGAATTAGATGATTTTTTAACACCTATAGTAATATTTAGTTTGTGCCGTCAATATCTGCAAACGTTAGACTGAATTTAGTATACTTTGACATATTATATATATGAAATATAAATACACATTTTGATTAATCTCTTCTAATTGATTAACTAATTAATTAATTAATTAATATTAGTATTAATTAATGATATTTTATAAAAATAGTGTAAACACATCATCAGTAAATAAAACTGTTAATTGTATAACTTTTGTATTCATTACACCATTTTTTAGTGATTGTTTTTTAAAGCATTTTTCAATTATGTACATTTAATGTTTTGTTCTATTATGATGAATGAATGGTATATTTTGTATTACACATTCATTCATCAGTGATATCAGTGATATAAAATAGTATTTGTGTATGTGTATATGTGTTAATTACATTATGTCAATCTATTGCTTATAGTAATTAATTATTATATTACTTAGTATCATCAATTAATGTATAATTTATTTTTATTATTATTCATCTATTTTATTATTAATATTTTTAGATAGATAACTTGTATTACATAAAAGTAATATAAATTGTTTATATTCAAATATATATATTATATATATATATATATATATATATATATATATATATATATATATATATATATATATATATATATATATATATATATATATATATATATACTATATTATTAAAATATAATTATAATAATAATAATTATTATTATTTACTAGTAGACTACTTACTTATTTATTATATCTGAACAAAACCTCTGTAAACTGATAGTTATTATTTTGTAATTGAATAAATTAAATAATAGCTGTCGATTACAAATACTTTTAATAAGTATTTAAAAATTAATAAATATATTTATTATAATTTGATTTGATTTAATTTAATTTGATTTGATTTGTTTACAGAAATGTTTTCATATATACCACATACATGTTACATTGGCAATAGTTTACATTTATGTAAAACAATAGCACGTGATTGTGGTGAATATGCAAGATTACGTGCATGTTGTTGTAATTATTATACTGCTAACAAATGTAAGTAATTACTTTTATATTTATTTTTAATGTATATTTTTAAAACTTTTATTTTTATATTGATACATCAATCCTTCTTTATTTGTATATTAAATTTAGTATATTATACTTTATTAATATAATAAGTTTCTGAAGAAGGTACCTTTAACACTACATATAATTCATTAAATTCATTTGTTCATATATCCACTGTCTACTGTACATTCATTCCAAAGAGATATTGTTAACTAATATTATTATTTATCTATAAAAAAAAAAAAAAAACTAAATAACTTATTAAATAAAAACAATTAAATTAATTATTGTATTCATTTAATTTGTTTGATTGTAATGATAGGAGATATTTATGATGATATAATAAATATAATTTTAATTGTTATTTAATATAAAAGTTTTATTGAATGCCATGAATAATAAATATTAAGCCATATTTAGTTAGTAATAAATTAATAAATACTTATAGGTTTGGTATCTAACTATCAACGTAGATAAATAATATTTATTTAAAATTTAAAACACATAATCAATCAATTTAGTTAATTATTTATATGGAATACAAATTACAAAATATACCAAATATATAGCTAACTATATATTGTTTATTATCACCATCATAAAATATCATATTATTTATTATTATTAGTTTATATTTCATTTGGTATCTATCTAATATTACCTGATAGTTATTTAATTAATATACTAGCTATACTAGCTGCTGACCCGACAATCATTGTTTTATCATATTCATTATTACTAGTCGATCTAGTTCGATAGTTAAATAAAAAACAATTAACTTATATTGTAAGAGAATTAATTACTGTTATTATATTTTGTTTGTTACAGATAGAGCAGCTTTAATATCATCAAATACAAATATAATAAATAATTATAATAATAAACTATTGTTATTATTATTAATATTACAAATATATTTATTATAAATGAAATTAATTTATTTAATTAACTCATATTATTAAATCAAATCCAAAGAATTATTAATATTATTATTAAATGTTTACTAAATCAATAATGTATAATAAACTTTTATAATCATAAATAAATTTATATTGTTTTAAATAGTATTTCAATATATTATTCTACAAAAGTCTCTCCTATAATCAAAATGTCAAATCAAAATCTACTAATCAACCTGTATCGATCGTATGATGTTCAAATAGAAACTTTAAAAATATGTTTAAAATGTTTGTTTTGTTTTGTAAAGTTCATAGATGAATTTATTCAGACATTTATTCATATTATTAATGTAATTAATTATCAATTAAATTTTTGATAATTAATTATAAATATAATAATTATATTATTAATATGTTAAATTTAATTTATAAGATAGATATTACATTTTATTTATTTGTTTATTTATTAAATGAACTTTAAATTAATTAAATTTAATTGTTTTTAATGTGTATGATGTGATTGGTTGGTAAGTAGGTACTAAAAAGCACTAAGACTCATTACAATGTTAAAAAATGATGATCTATAAGATATTGTAGATCTAGAACACAGATCAATTATAAATAATTATATATCTACTATAAATATAAACTTACTTATGTGTTTTTAGTAAAATACAAAACAAAATGAACAACATCTGATCTGATGTTTATTTAAAATGACAATTATTTGAATGGTTTAAGGTAATTCAGTTTACATACGAGATATAAATAATATTTCATCTGTAGATAAATAACTGACTGGATAATAAATAAATAAAAAAAATATCAAATTTATCAAAGATCGGTGTAGCAGCAGTACCTTTTATAATTTATTTATTGAATTAGGTAGTATATTACATGAATAGTTTACGACGTACTGTACATAGGTTATAGATGATACGTTTATATTTATAATAATAAATTTGTTTAAGAATTAAATAAGTATTGATAAAACTAACTGTACAATATATACATGTATATGTAGTATATTCTGTATGTTGTTGATCTCTACCTACTTATTTAAAATATTTTAATATTCATATTATATTGATATTTAAATATTAAATATGGAAGGGATTTATAATATTATAAGTAAATCAGTAAGTATGTAACAACAAACATTCAAAATAAACAGTTCAACAACATTCAATTTAATTTAAATATACCATTCATTCATTTAAATTATAATCTATTTACCTATCTATCTATTTGTAATATTGTTATGTTTATCTAATTAAATAGTTTTATAAATTAGTTTTATTTTAAAAGTGTTTTGTTTATTTGTTAAGATAAATTAAATCAATCAATATAATATAATATATATATATATATTATATACTTATTATAATTAAAGTGTTTCAATATATTTTATTTAAATAATGTTTTTATTATATAATAATAATAATAATAATAAATTACTATTATTTAATATATTTATTATTATGTATTTTATTAATAATGGTATGTATTTATTTATATATTCAGTGTTAATAATATAATAATTGTAATCATTAGTCAATAAATTGACATTAAACTATAAGAAAGTACAATATTAATTGTAAAGATAATTGTGGTGGTTACATTGTGGTTTTTTTTACAGAAACAGATGTTTGACTAATTACCTAATTAATTAAATTAAAACAAACTATAAATTTTAAATATATATAGTTTTGATGAATCAATAGTTATAATTGTATATAAAAAGATTGAACGAACATCACTAAATTAAATATGAAATAATTATAAGAAAAAATTAAATGAATATACCTAACTAACTACCTACCTACCTATTATATAGGTCGAGCCTGTTTTCTAAAGAATGATAAAGATAACAAACATACACAAAACAATAAATGATATTTACCTAATTTAATAAAGGCCAAAAATTAAGAAATTAACAAACGTACTGAATGAACTCAATATACCACCTACAATAAATATTTTAAAAACTAATAAAATATTATATATTATAAGTTAAATTGTGTAGGTAGGTAAACAACTGACTTGCAGAGCGAGTATTAAAATAAATAACTGTTATTTAATATGAATACATAACTAACAGCAGCAGTTCAATGAAGTTTTGTTTAAAATTATTAACTGTTCTAATTCATTCAGTGGTACTTATTTTGTTCTTCTTCTTTAAATAATACCAAGTATCTGTCATCTTCAAAATTATTTGATATGAGATTCTTTTAATAAATCTTACAGTTTAAGAAAATAGTATTTGTTTGTTTATTATAGTAAATGAATAACAATTATTTAAAACATCATCAAATATACACATTGATTTTAGATTTATAATTGACGTATGGAAAATAATGTTACAAATCAATTAAAACTACATACAATATTACAATTTATATATCTTGTGACTGCAGCCTGTATTTAAGGCATACAAATTTTTTTAATCTATATTTGTCAGTCTATGTAGATCCATTCTGTATCAAATACTAACAAACTAACACACAATCTGCACATATCAATTAAATATTTAATTAATTAATATTCATAAGATTACTACAGCTATAAAACAGTGACAGCACACACACACACACACACACACACACACACAAAACACACACACACACACACACACACACACACACACACACAGTTGTTTGGATAAGTGGTTCTTTATTATTCATTGCTAATATTTTGTTTGTAATAAACCGATTCAACCATAATATGCATATCATACCTACGACAGTATTACTAGTTCTGTGAACTGTGTAATGATATAAAGTATACTACACAAAATTAACAAGATATCTATCTTGTGATCTGACAAAACCAAAAACATGATTTTAGTTACAGAAATTAATTAAGTATTTATTATATTTAAATAAAAATAAAATATTTTATTATGTATTTAATATAAAGAAAAATTCTATATAAATACATACTACAGTAGCTTATAGACAAACAAATACAGATATTTGTTTATCTATAATAATTATAATAAACGAAATTGCAAAATCTTCTAGTTTTACCAATTATATTCTATTATACAAATAGAACACAAATGAGAACGTTAAAGTGAGATAAATCATATACCTATAGATATATTATAGATGCAACATATTTATTCTCGTTCATTAATATCTAAAATTATATACTTCTGTATTTCTTTGAACAAAACTATATTTGAATCGGTTTCGTTAGGCCATTGTTTGTAAACAAAAATTTCATGTGAACATCTGTATTCTACAATTTGATTAGTTGTTTAAATATTATTATATTCATTTGTAAGTAATAGTCATTATTATTTATTGTATGTAATACAATCGATAAAAAAACATGCGTTAATGTGATTTACGGAGAAAATGCGTGATCGAACAAAACAATTCAATTTGCATACTGATTTATTTATTACAAACATTTATAATAAATTATTTGATTTTGATCAAGATTAGATTGGTATGTTATGTATGTATGCATTATTATTATTATAAAACAAATACCTATAATATAATGTCATCATTCTTTTTGTTTTGAGCTAAATTGGTTGTTGACTCGTAAGTTGCTTGTTTGTTACCTAATACCTATTAATTATCTGATGTTGTTACCACACGTTGTTCGTTAGTTAGTCTTAGTAACAGTTATATGAGTTGACATTCATTTTTTTAATTACAAAAGCCATTGAACTTTTATTACAAAAATTACCATACAATACAATCAATTGATTCAAATTCAAAGAAATCAATATAACATATTATTATTTATTTGTACAATCCATATCTTATAAGTATGTACTTGAATATTATTTAGTAGAGTGAGGCGGAAGCGGAACAATCAAACAATCTAATTTTTTTTTTAAATACACCCGATTAAAGGTAACTGTATTTTCGCTTGAAACAAAATTAGGAGTATTTAATGGTCAAATAACTAAAAAATTTTACATTTTTGAAAAATATACCGTGCACTGTTTTATGGTTTTCAAATATCTCTATAATAAAAAACAAATTTTCATTCAGTTATTTGAAAGATTAACGAAGTTAATTTTTTATAACGAAAAGAAACTTGGACGAAAAAAAAATACTGATTGATTTACCAAGAGAAGCCAAATTAAAGTTTGGCATTCTAAAATTTACTTTATGTAGGCACTGAAAAGATCTCAAAAAGTTTTATAAGAAATCCACTTTGTAGACAAATTTTAGACCGCAATCTCAAAAGTTAATCTCTCAATCGTTAAATGGATATAGATTTTTTAATTTTTTAAGAAAATAATTTTGAGATTGAATCGATTTTGTTCGATATTTGAAATTGATTGAAAATTGCAAAAAATTGAGAGCAAATCATCATCTCATTTTTAAAGGTAGTCTGTTTTACACAGTCATTTCAGATCCGAACTTAACATTCATTTATTCAATATATTTTGTATGCTTTATTAATTATTCATTTAATTATTTAAATAAATAATATAATTATAGTTTTATTTTGATTTAGTACTTAGCTAGAATAAACAATGTTATAATTATATCTTTAGGGCAATCAATAAAATTATAATTTGTTTTTTCACTAAACTGAATTCTCTGTTATTGCATGATAAAACAATACAAAATGAATTGGATTAATCTATTTTAATACAAAGATTATTTATTTGTTTTAGTGAATGGCATCGATCAATTATCATTAGCTAATCAAAATCAAGAAATATTAAAATTATCAACAACAACAAATCCAAAAACGATTGGAGGAGGAGCAGCAGCTGCAGGATTCTTAAAACGTATCTTTACAGAAGCAATAGATAATGGTGGTAGTAGTGGATTCTTTGGTAAACCATTCCCAGCCTCATATGATTTATTTGATTCAACTAGAAAAGGATGCCCATTGTGTGATTCATCTGTTTATGGTTATTGTAGTGATAAACTATTGCATGATGCTTGTTGTTGTTTAAATCCATATGGTATGTTGTTTATATTAATTATTTATGTTAATCAATAGATATCAATATCATTCAATTATAATAATAACCTTTTGTAATTTATTGTAACTTACATCTTAGGGAAAGAATAAGTACTTACCTACATTTAAAAATAAAATACTTAGCTCAGCTTTTATTTGCTACTTCTTAGATTCCATAATTTTACAATGCACAAAATCTATACGCCATGCCATTTTCGACAATTTTTATCTACCTATTAGCAGCATACAAATTTATTATGTCAAAATAATGAATATTACACCGTGTACTTCACTTTCATACTCACCAAAATGTTATTGCACTTACAATTATCCTTTTTATACTCGACATAGGTATATTCATTTTAGTCTAAACTTTGTTCACCTACATAATATTGACACCACAAATTATATTTTGTGCTTTAGTGTTCATAGAATAATTTAATTAGTCCATTTCCGCCTCCAAGAAAAATAAAAAAATAAAAGAGTAAGCATGCTGAAATTTTGAAGGCGTATTCATGAGCCAAAAAGTAAATTTAAGTTTGCGAATAAGTAAAATCGGTCTATTGGATCCATGACCTTTTAAACCGTAATAGATAGAAGAAAAATTCAAAGGCAAAAAATGATGTTTTTTTCAAAACAAACAATTTTTTTTTTAATATTTGGAATCGTTAAAATTTTAGCTCAAAATTAATTAATTAACACATATAATGTTACAATACTATTGTGTTTGTGGGTTCCGAAGTAAATGAGAAACCTTGGTTAATAATTAATTCAATATGTTTATTATTTTAAATGTTAAAAACTTTACAGTGACCGTACAATAATTATATTCCAAAGTATATATCTTCTCCTCATGTATATATTTTGCCCGCTAATGCGCAAGTCCTTAAACTAATATTTCCGCCTTCCTTATGCGACACCACATTACACAACACTGCACTATACACTTACACTGTGTTCACAGTGTCGTTCATAACACTTCTTCCCTCCTAAGAAATTTAATTGTTCCGTATGTGTTTACAACAAAATACAATGTCTACATTTACATTAAATTTCATGTTACAATTTCCTTAAAATTATTTGAATTTATAAATTGAGTTTTTCAGGAGGTTTTATTTTTCGTACAGATTTCCGTACTTCCTGATTTTCATTTGTATTTGAATCAGTATTTACAGTAGAAGGTAGATTCGAGCGATTTTCGTTTGCTGTGTTTTCATCAACATCATTTTCTTGATTATTACAGTTTTTATTTGTAGTATCAACAACTTTATCCTCAGGATAATCTGAATAATACGAAATTCTAGATTTGTCCACCGGCGATTTGACATCATCACCTACTTCACGCATTTGATCGATGTGTCGATCCCACACCCTCCCGTCATCTAAATTGACTTTATAATGGAGATTTCCTAATTTTTTTATTACTTTTCCAAACACCCATTTCCTATCACGATTTATATATTCGCGAACCGCGACTTTTTTGTTTACCTCGATTGATCGAATATTTTTAAAATTTTCATTTGAATGTTTTACCGTATTTAACTTTGGTATCATGGTATCAAGTCGTGTTCTAAGATTTCTATTTAGCATCAACATCGCAGGAGACTTTCCCGTCGCTGGATGTATTGATGTACGATACATTAACAAAAAGTTTTGTAAATTACGTTCCGTTTCGGATTCCGTATTTGAAATGTATTTTAATTTTTGTTTCATCGTTTGTACATATCTTTCCGCCTGTCCATTCGTAGCAGGATGGTATGGCGATCCCATTTTATGGATAATTCCATTTTGTTTAAAAAATGTTTTAAATTCTTCACTTGTAAAATGCGTCCCGTGATCGCTTACTAAAACAGCAGGTAACCCGAACCTTGAAAATATGGTTCGACAAACTTTAATGGTAGTTCCCGTCGACATATTCGGAACTATCATTATTTCAGGCCATTTTGTGAATGCGTCAATTAATAGAAAAAATAATTTTCCTTTGTAAGGACCAGCAAAATCAACATGAACTCTATCAAATGGTTTACTTGGAGTATGCCATTTATGTATTGGAACTTTAGTCGGGTTTGGTCGTGTTAATTGACAGTTAGTGCAATTTTTTACTAATTTTTCGATATCAGAATCGATTCCTTTCCACCAGCAATACGTTCTTGCTAATGACTTCATACGACGTATACCAAAATGCCCGCTATGAATTTCCATCAATACTTTTTTACGAAAAACGACTGGTATATACACCCTAGTTCCCCGCATTATACAATTTCGTTGTAACGAAAATTCCGTTTGATCAATTCCAAACCTATCCGTAGCATTTACTATTTTCCCATTTTTTAAACCGTTTATTAGTATTTTTACTGAATCGTCTTTTAAAGTTGCCATTGCTAATTCGTCCGCATTTACCGGCATTGTATTAATTTGAGATGATTCAATTAAATCTACTTCATCTACCTTAAAATTTGGTAATTCTTTACAAGGTAGTCTAGACATACAATCAGCATTACAATGCTCACGCGTATTTCTATATTTAATGTCAAAATTAAATCCTGATAAGAATGCTGCGTAGTGTAACATTCGCGTTGCTGATAGTATCGGCAAGCCCTTCCTTGGCGAAAAAATCTGCATGAGTGGTTTATTATCCGTTAAAAGTGTAAAATGTCTACCGTAAAGATATGTGAAAAACTTTCTTACACCGAAAACTATTCCGTATGCTTCCCTATCTATTTGTGAGTACCTCTGTTGCGTCTCATTTAGTGTTTGTGATGCATACATTATGGGTTTTTCACCGTCTTTAGTGACATGACTTAAAACTGCCCCCACTCCGTACGGGCTTGCATCCGTGGCTAAAACCACTGGTAATTTAGGATCATAATGTGTTAAAACCCGATCCGATTGCATTTCTCTTTTAGTCTGTAGAAATGACTTTTCACATTCGTCGTTCCAATTAAAAGGAACATTATCTTTAAGTAAATTATTTATTGGATATAAAACTGTACTTACATTTTTGAAAAATCGACCGTAATAATTTATTAAGCCTACAAAAGATCGAACTTCATCTTTGTTTTTTGGCCTAGGCATTTCCGATATTGCCAGTATTTTGGATTTCATTTTATGGATTCCAAATTCATCAATTATGTATCCGCAATATTCGATTTGTTTTTTAAAAAGTTCACATTTATTTATGTTAACCCGCATATTCCATTTATTTAGTGTTTCAAATACTAAATTCAAACGTTTCATATGAATTTGATCATTTGGTCCCGTGACATTTATGTCGTCTAAAAAGACAGAGACTCCCGGAATATGTTGTAAAAAAGATTCTATGAATCGTTGCCATAATGCTGGCGCAGAAGCCACCCCGAACATTAGTCTTGTAGGTTGATATAACCCCTTATGCGTACTAAGCTTTAGTAATTCGCGAAATTCATTTGATACCGGTAATTGAAGATATGCTTTAGATAAATCTATTTTTGAAAATCGTTTGCCCCCACTTAAACTTGTAAATAATTCTTCGATTGTGGGTAACGGATGCTCATCAATTACTAAATAAGGGTTAATCGTAATTTTGTAATCACCGCATAGTCTAATTTTATTTTTAGATTTAATGACAGGGACAATTGGAGTAGCCCACTGACTTGAATCAACTTTAACTAAAATACCATCTTTTACTAGTTTTTCAAGTTCAGACTCAACCATTGGCCTCACTGCAAAAGGTAGCGATCTATGTTTACGAAAAACAGGACTTACTCCTTTTTTTAAACACAGTTTCGCCTCATAGTTAGGAATTTTAGCAAAATCACTCGAAAATACCTCCGGATATTTGATTTTTAATTCTGTCATAATATCTGGAGTACTTGAAATTTTATTTACACTTTGCTCATTTCTTAAAAATAAAGTTTTATTAACATCAATTCCTAATGTTCTTATCCAAGTTCTGCCAACTAGCGGTTGTTTATTATTTTTAATAACATAAAGTTTTAATTAAAATTCATTGCCATTTGAATTTTTTACATTAACAATACTGTATCCCAATAAATTCAAATTAGTCCCACAGTAACTAATTAATTTCAAGTCACTTGGAAAATTTTTTTTATTTTTAAAGTATAAAAAAAAATCTTTAGCACAAATTACTGAGTTCTTTGTGCCTGTATCAATTTCAAAATCAATAAACTTATTTTCTATATTAATATTTGTAAATAACTTTTCGTCTTCATTTTTGATTGAATTTATACTAGTACTTTTTAATGAACATATAAAATCCGTATTTTCGTCAATGCAATTTGCCTCAAATTTAGTATTGTTTTTATCATTACTTTTTTTACAAACCCGGCGTAAATGCCCTTTAATTTTACAATTTGAGCATATTGCATTTACGAATTTACAATTATTAGCATAATGATTACCATCACAACGATAACATTTAACATTACATTTTGCTTTTTGTTTATCGTTAGACTTAACAGTATTATTATTAGAAAAATTACCTTTAGTATTGTTAAATTTCTTTTTTGTATTATGGTTCAACTTACAAACGTCTTCTTCCGGTTTGTTTTGTATACTTAATGCCGCTCCTCCCGCTTCTGAAGCTTCCGAACTCATGGCAATTTCCAATGCTTTTTCCAGTGTTAAATCTTTTCTTTCCAAGCATCTATTTTGTGCACCTTTATTTCGTAAACCAAATACTACTTGTTTTCGTAGGGCAGTATTTAAATATGTTCCAAAACCACAATTTTTTGCAATTTTCCGCAATGCTGCCAAAAAACTTTTGACAGATTTTCCATGTTCCTGTTTTCTTTTATAAAAGTTGTAATTTTCCACAATTTCTAATATTTCACGACCATAATGTTTATTTAATATTTTCGTGATCTGGTCATATGTTTTCACGTTCGGTTTAATTGGAGCTATTTCATTTTTAAGCAATTCATATGCTTCGATTCCCATATAATGTAGTAAATATTGTACCTTTTTATCTTCAGCAATTTCATAGATTTTAAAAGCTTGTTCAAGCCTCTCCAACCAAGTTTCCCAATTTCCATCTTTATGTGAAAATACTTCAATTGTAAAATTGACATGTTTAACCAAAGCCATTGTAAACACAATTTTAATTTGATACTACAACTTCAACAATTCTTTTTCATATATTTCCATACATAAATTGCATAATATATTTAGCACGCGTTTTTTGAAAAATGCGTCGTAACTATTTTTTTTTTTCTTTTGGTTATATTTTTACGTAATCCATAATCATCTCGTCGCCAGTTTATTGTGTTTGTGGGTTCCGAAGTAAATGAGAAACCTTGGTTAATAATTAATTCAATATGTTTATTATTTTAAATGTTAAAAACTTTACAGTGACCGTACAATAATTATATTCCGAAGTATATATCTTCTCCTCATGTATATATTTTGCCCGCTAATGCGCAAGTCCTTAAACTAATATGTCCGCCTTCCTTATGCGACACCACATTACACAACACTGCACTATACACTTACACTGTGTTCACAGTGTCGTTCATAACAAATACATATTATTTATATATATCGTATTTATTAACAGTAAAATAATTAATGTTCTTTTTAATTTTTACAGAAGATCAATTACCATATCAATGTCGGTTTGCTGATTGCAGTTTTTTGCATGCAAACTCATGTCGTGAACATCGTTTAATAACACGATGCTGTTGTAATAACTTATATTTGGCAAAAAACAATTAAAATCGAGTGTTAAACGAATTATTTATTCTTTGACATTTTATTAATAAATAGTGAGATTATTTTCATTTATATAGGTAATAAATTATTAAATTTTATTCGTAAATTATTTATTAAAATAAATTTATCTATATAATTTTTTATAATAACAAAAATAGATTGATTTATTCTTAATTTTTTTACCATTTTCCTATTGATCCAATGAGGAGAAATCAACTTAGCTGGCAACATTGTCCATACAGGATAGAAACATAAGTGTATGAGTGTTATGTTAGTCATGAGAAAAAAAAACACCTAGAATGAATGTAATCAGCGCTTTAGTTATAAAATTTATTTTAACCAAATGAATCCAAGAAATACACAACCAAATATTGAACAAAGTATCTGCGATATCTGCATTGAACCATTCGAAATACTTATCTAGTAGTATTATAAAAAATTAATGTACCTAACTAAATTATAAAGATTTAGAGAGATAAATAGGTATTTAAAATAAAATAAAAAACTATTGATTTAATTAAATATAATAATTTAATTTATTTAATATATATATATATATATACATTAATGATATGTTACAAGCTCAACTGACACTTGATGCAACAGTAGTGATTTTGTTTTTGATTGTCATCAATAAATAGTAGAATTATAGTATAGTTATTTAAAAGCATCTTTAAAAATAATTACTTATATATTAATTATTATTTATTTTACATACAATTTTATAAAATTTTATATAATTCATTCATATCAACAAAAATAAATTATTTTATTATAATATCTATATATTATTATTATTGTGCTGATTGCTTGCTATATTATTTATAACATTTTCTTATAATTTTAATTGAATCTAATATAAATGAACAAATTCATTAAAAACAATATGTATTAAATAACACTATGTTATTTATTATTCATATTATATTAACTAATTTAAATACATATAGTAAATAGTTTTTAATGAATTTATTTATTTATAATAATTATAAATAAATTATTTTAATTTATTGTAAACAATAATATCAACTATTTTTTTAATTTAATTAATTAACAAGAATATAATCTTTTTTTTTTTTTTTTTGTTATTTAGAATATTTAGAATTCATTTGATTTTTAATAATAAATACCTATACTAAATTTAATTAAATTATTTTGAAGAGGAACTAGAAAACATTTTAAAGTATTTTATTTGTTTAATTATTGATTTATTTATGTGATTTATTTTGTGCCCATACACTAACATTATAGTGTACCATTATTTATTTATTTTATTAAACTTCAATTATTATCTATAATTGATAAAAGCACCAATATACATTTTAATATTACAATAATTATTTAATCAATATTTATTAATTAGATAATTAATTTTAATATAACGGTGGTACATTGCATCACATTTTATACCTACTATATATTATTATTTCAACAAATTGAATTAATTTATTAATTAGTTGGTTAGTATTTTAAATAAATGATTAGAAAATTAAATTATAAATAAATAGATAAATGTTTAAATAAATAAATTATGTCAATCAATCAATCTGTTAGATTTCATATATGTAACATCAAAATAAACGAATCATGAAAAAGTATCATACAAAAAAAAAAGGGAATATTATTTAGACGAGAACAGGTATCTTTAATTTTTTTATGTAACGCGTTTGTCGCGATAGTGGCTCTAGCGGCTATCCGACTACCCAACAAATTTGACTTTAAACTTAGAAAATATTCCTTTAACGAAAGGTAATACAGAAAAAAATTATAAGCTAATGCACAGGTTCACTGGTCTATAAACCCAAACTAATATATTATACATTCATTTATGTTTTCATTAAATTATTTGACTGCAGCTTCTTATGTATTTCAATATTTATATTAAAAAATATAAATTCAGAGTCTATTTTATCTGCGTTCTAATAAAAACATATAAACTTTACACGTAGGTACTTTCGTATCGTAAGTATTTGTTTTACTAGGTATTTAAAGGTGTTAATAATGAGCCAGACAGGCCATCATCGATCAAGTCGAATTTAATAAATTTACGTATACTATTTTAAACATACAAATTGAATTCACCATATAAAATAATTATCTTGAATACTAAGTGGAGTATGTTGTGTTTGATCATCATCATCATCATCATGAGGACGATGTTCAGAAGCAGAAGCTATAGTATTAGTGTGTTGTTTTGTTAATGGCATTGGTTTACTAAAACCAATTCGTACAGGACCTAGTGCAGTACCTTTTAATGCTTTCACAGCATACTCTAATGTAACATTCTTCAATGATATATTATTTACACACATAATACGATCACCAGGTCTTAAACGACCATCCAGTTCAGCACAACCACCATGAACTAAACTACGTACAACAATTACTGTACCATTTGGATCTAATGGATCTTGATAATCTAATATTGAGAAACCTAAACCTTTATTACCTTTATATAATTCAATCAATTCAATTTCTTGTTTCCATATTGCTAAATATGTAACACATTCCATTACTGCACGTGATGCTGATGATGATTTACTATTCTGATTATGATGATGATGTTTAGTTAGCTTCGGTGGTGAACAATCTGATGATTCCATTTGTTCTCCTTCACACTTCTTATTTTCCAATTCCTTGTTAAATATTTTTTCTTCAGCTATTTCCTTTTCAAATTCGTCGTTTTTAATTTTTAACAGATTTTTAAGTTGATTATCATCACCATTTTTTGTATTCAATTGATCATAAATGTCACCAGCTTGATAATTTTTAATTGCTGCATCAGGGCCGTTTTCTTGATTATTTTTTAATACATTATTGGTACAATCTTCATGTTTTTTATCATCATCATCATCATGACCACCGTTATGTATATTTTTAAAATCCTCATTTTTTAAATCATTTTCATGGTGATTTTGAAACCCATCGTGATCATCATTTTGATGATTTTTAAAATCATCACGATACGCTCCTTCTTCTTCATCATTTTCAAATTCATCACAGTCGACATTTTTATGATTCCTACTATCATATTCATCGGTTTCATTTTTTAAAAACGATTCTATATTATTTTCATCTTCAGGTGTCGAATTATAACCATTTTCATGTATTAAAACTAGATCATCCTCAGTACTAATTGCTGCATTAATTAAATCAACGTCAGCTAATGTTGCAGTACTAGATGTATTTGTATTATTTAATGACATATCGAGTTGTTCATCTGGAACTTGAACAGATGCAACTTGTTGATCTTCATTAACATTCAATAACGTTCGTAAACTTCCACTTAACAAGTTCCGTGCAGCGAATCCTTCACGATCTTGTGCAGTATTGATAACACGAGATTGTGATTGATCATTATAATTATTTCGGGCACAAACAATTCGAACAGTTTCAGGTAATTCTTTTAAAATCTTCACCACATCTACATGATTACGTCCTAATAATTTTTGACCATTCACTTCTAATAATTCATCACCAGTATTTAATTTTCCATTGCGTCCGACTGGCCCTTCTGGTAGTATAGATCGTATAAAATGACGTGGACGTAATTCAACACCATCCTCAACATCGACTGTGCCTTCTAAACTGATACCAAGACCACGTAATTTTCGAAGTTGTGCAACAACAATTTCAGTATCGTCACCAATTAAACTATTCCAACGTTTCTTTACAATTAAATCAAGATCTGGTGTTATTGAACCACTTTCAAAGTGTGGATCAACAAATACTTCGATGGTATCTGGATCAGGTGGTTCAAATACTGTCAATGAATCAATTGTTGTATGTGATTCTGGTTCAGGTTCAATGAATGTATCCGTATTGTCAGCAGTATGTACTGGAAACCAGGATAACGTAGTAATCGATGGTGATGATGGGCTAATATGACGATTATTGTTATTATTTGTAATACTTTGTGCAGGATGATCTGCTTGTAATGCATTTAATAAATGCTCATATCGTGGTCCACGTAGATATCGTTCGAGCACCAAGTCAACATTATTCCCTGTACGTCGTAACATTTCAACAGCTTCATGGTTAGTGACACCACGTAATGATTGACGATCAACTTCAACAATACGATCATTTAAATGTATTTGACCACTTAAATGAGCTGCACTGCCTTCACTGATACCTGCACCAGATAATTTACAATTAATATTAATATTATAAAAATTTAACAATTATCGCATTATCTATATAATTAGGTAGGTAAGTAGGTAGGTACACACTTTATAACTGTTTGAAGTGGGTACCTACGAAATTCATATATATTATTCGATTCGAGATTGACGCAATAATTGTGTATATTTATAAGTATTTAAACATAAATGAGTTTTACAGTTGAAATATGATTTACCTTTAACAAATATGCCAGACAATTCTTCACGTTCCCAAACATAACCAGCTACAGTGATTCCCAAACCATACGAATTCTTTTCTAAATGTACTTGAATCGTTTCTGATTCAGGTGATTCAATTAAACTGTGACTGTGTTCATTGAATTGATCAACAGCTTCATTATGCTCATGACTTCCTCCTCCTTCACCAACATTAGTTATAATAGGATATGTAGTTAATGTATCTAAAATCTTAGATTGTTGCTCATATTCTAAACTAACACTAGCACTGCTTGGAGTACCATCTTGAGGATAACCATTCTGTTGCATTAATAACGTTTCTAATTCATCTGGATCTGTTAATGTCTTGGTGGGTACAATTGGAGCATCACTTCCTAGAGCACCACATGTTGTTGGTTCAACAGGTCTTGCAACTACAATACGCACTTGTAATGAACATTGCCTAAGTATGGTAGCAACATGCTCGGATGCTAAACCTCTAGTTTGTACATCACCGATTTGTAAGATATGATCACCAGATTGTAAACGTCCATCACGATCTGCTATACCACCTGGTAGAATTGATTTGACAACAACTCCAGTGCTACGACCTCCTACAATACCAAATCCTAGTCCACTGCCATCGTTCACTAAATCAATGACTTCTACTTGTGACCATTCTGTACTTAAAACCATTTTATTTACTTATTATTATTTATATTTTGTAATTAATTATTTTTATTTATTTTAAATTCATTTTATTTATTTGTTAGAATTAAAATTCATTTAATTTACTATTACCTATACCATGATATTGAATATCATAACTTTTCATTATATATGATTATTTATTGTGTTCAAAAATATGTTTATAATAAACATCTGCCTTTTTATATTGCTAATAATTTAGGCAATTTGTTAAACACACAAGTATGTATCATTGCTACAAAATGATACATGACAACCATCTGATCAAATTTATTGGGCTTTTTAATAGTAGTTTAGGTTATGTAATTAATGTAAGTTACTTATTATTACGTAAATAAAATAATTTTAATTTAATTTCTTTATCAATATTTATTTTAATTTTATATTCATTTTGTCACTACAATAATCATAATGACAGTAGTGACAGTGACAGTTCATTTGGGTTGAGTTCATAAACACAATAATCAAATGAATATATTAAAATCATGTACATTTATAAAGTGAATGCACACTGTACGGGAAAAATAGAAAATAAATCATTTTATTTTAATGAATAATTCATTTGCATTAAATTTGATTCAATATACATAAAAATTTTGGCTAATATCTAAGATATGTGTTAGTTATTGATAAAGTAGACACTAATGCTTTTGTTTATAGATATTAATAATTAATTATAATTATTCAATTTGGTAAGTTTTTTAAATTAATTACTACATTTAAAATTAATAATTTTAAATTTATTCATTAACAAATAATCATAAATAAATAGATATTACAAAATATACATTCATAGATTTACAAATATAGAAATATTTTTATATTTATCTACCTATATAATAATTAACCAAGATAAAATAAAATATCAACTACCATCACTTGAATTACTATTAGTATCATGATCATCTACTAATTGAATTTTATTAATATATTTATTATTATTATTATTTAATAATAATATTGATGTTAAATCAGTTATTTTATTAATAATTATATCAGCTTTAATATTATTATTTGTTGTTGTTATATTAATATTATTATTTAATGGTAACCATATAGATAGCGCTAAATTAGCATATTTAGCACCTAATATATCTGTTTCCAATTTATCACCACACATTAAACATTCTGTTGCTTTTAAATTTAATTGATTTAATGCTAATAAAAAGATTTGTTTTTGTGGTTTCTCATACTCTAAATCACCACTAACTAATATTAAATTAAATATTGTAGTTAGATTTAATTTATGAATTTTCTCCCATTGTGCAGATGATGGTCCATTACTAATTAATACTAATTGATAATTTAATTTTTTTAATTTTAATAACATTGATTTTATTTCTGGTGTTATTATTAAATATTTATAACGTAATTCTAACCATTTTTTGTATATTTCATCTAAAAACAAACAATCAATACAAAATTACATTTTATTTTATTTCGTATCTACTATCTAACAAACTTTAAAAATAAGTATGTTTATTTTGTTTCTGATTTTGAATTTTTATTTTTGATAGAAGCGAGACTACAGTCTATCAGGCCTACAGGCCAAAGGTCGACACATCTGTATCTAGAAGCCAAAGATTTCTGCCTCCTTCTTTTTACTCTCTGTAAGAGCTCGAAAAAGCGACAAAAACTAAATAGCCAATTAAAATGATTACTAATAAATATGATGTATTATGGATTTTTACGTAACGTGAACCATGCATTGCACCAACCGGATGATAGTTATTAATAATTTCTTGAGACTAAAAACAAAGTGGCCGATGCCTGGTTAAAATCCATTACTAATGTAAGATAAATTTAAGAAAACATTTTTCAAGTTGTCATTTCATCTCTTTTATATTTAATTTATCTCTAAATATAAGGGGGCTAATTATTTTAACATAAATGGAATTTACCATTTGAAATGATTGTAGTTTGTATACAGTTTCCGTTCTACCGAATCCTCTTTGACTAATACTAATACGAATACTTACTTGCTTTATGTTGATATTTATGATTTAAAACCGTTGTAAATAAATATAATCTCCAATCATCTAATGTTATATTGAATTGAGTCGATGAATTATCTGGACATTGTCTAAACTTTTTTAAATATAAATTACATGTTTGTGTTGCTTCATCAATACTAAAACCATATTCATTTTGTAATATTTCATTCAACTGTAAAAAATATAATTAATATTATTATTTATATAAAGTACATTTTTTTCATTCATTATTCATAGGTAATAAGTTTAGATATGTGCCATATTAATTGTATGTTTATCTTGTATATCCTGAACATGTTTTTCCGAATATAAACAGTCCAAGAACAATTATTTCAAACAAAAGTTATTTGTTTTAAAGAAACGAACGTTTTTTCTATTCGAACTTTTCTTCCATCTCTTATGGTTTTTAAATTATATCAAAGATCCATTGGATCCAATTGATTGATTTTGATCATTCAACTTGCTAACTCTTTTTGTTTTTGAATTATTTTGATGACGGCTACATGGAATTGTACTAATTAAATGATTCTATGAACATACACCTATACCAAAATTTTGTTAATGTTTTCAATACTTTCTCGCGTTACAAACTAAAGAATGAAATATTCTATGTATATAATTATAATATGGAGCAAAAAAATTCATGGATCCTGTACCGTGTACCAAAATTTAATAGTATTAAAACTAAAAAGAAATAGTAAATAAGTATTTTTCACAAACGTAAATTGCCCAGTTCGTAGTAGTATTGGTTTTTATTTTGAAACATGCATTCCATTATTGAAGAATACATTTTGAAGAATACATACTGGTTAGTGGTGCCATCTAGCAGTTTTTTTTTAAATCTATACACAAGCAAGGATTTGCTGTTTGGGTACAAGATAGATAAGGTATAATTAACTACTTATTTTAATAACCTTAAAAGGGATTATACACTGTAGCTGTTAGAACTACCCTTTTTATGTAAAATCTTTCAATTTTCACCCACAAATAGCTCAACAACAAGGGGTTTGTTGAATAATTTTTCTCGAATAATATTTTCTAAATATAAAATAAAATTTTCATTTTTATCATAGAAATTTGTTTTTGTGAAATATTTTGTTATCTGCAACAAGCCCCACGTTTTCATGTCAATATTATGCATAATAAATTTCATACCATCGGATAAGTATATTTAAGTTATTTGTGCGCGAAAATTGAAAACATTACAATGTATATTCATGTTATTTAATTGAACAATTTATTAGAAACACGCTACTTACATGAAAGAGTGTGCGTCTAACAGCTGTGAATAATCCGTCTTGAGTTAAAATAATAAAATTAATTTGAGTTGAAATTATAATTTAAAAAAAATAAAAAATACATTTGATATCAATAATTATGTATGTAATTGATTTTTATTTTTTATTCAAACAATCAAACAAATAAAATAATAGATAGGTAATTTATAAAAATACATAAAATAAAATACAATGAATTAATGTAATAAATAAAGTTAAGTATACATCATATATTTAAGTATTATTATTATTAGTATCAATATCGATCAATCAATCAATCAATAATAAGTAGTAGTATTTGGATTATTTTATAAAACAACACAACATGGTAGAAATAAATAAAACTATATTATACAGTTTTAGTGTAACACAATATAAATTAAAAATGTTTTAAATTAACACATTATTACATATCTATCTATCTATCTAACTAATTGAAAATAAATAAAGTACAATCAAATTGTACAAAGATATCAATTTTTATATGATTTGTGATTAGATCAATATACAAGTACTATAATTAAAATGTCATAGATCATTTTTATCATTAGATCTATGTAGTAGGTATCGTATCGTATCGTATTGTATTGTATCGTATAGTATAGTAGACGTAGATATCTTAAAATAAAATTATGAATGTACTAAATATTATTTAAAAAACATTTTGTTTTTTGACTTAAGTTTCTAGTAGTACTTTATTGAATTCTAAAAAATAATTCTAAATTTATTGTACATAATTGTTAGTAATAATGTGTTGTATTAAATGACAACAGTGTATTGCTTTCTTTATAAAACAAAAATAAATTAAAATAAATAATTAAAACGATTAACACTGCACACTCAATCGAATCCTATTATTCCACTACTGACTTACAATTGATTGAATAATTTTTTGTTTTAAAAAGAGAAGCCAGTCAATTAGAAGAAGTACAACATGAGAAAACAAGTTGTTCTTTTCACATAATTGTTGTTGTTGTTGATTTTTAATCGCCAAATAATTTTTTGCCCAAGTCCATAAATCGATGATTACGACATACTTTTAATGCATCACATTTCTTTAATACTGTGGTAACATTTTCATTAGCATCAACAAGTTGACATAGAAAATCTTCATATGCTAATTTAACATTTGGTTGTAACGAGCCCAATTTAACTTTCTTTAATGTTTCGATGATGCCTTCACACCAACCACTCTCAATCGCAAACTCTGATAACCATGGAATCTGTGCGATAACTCCACTCATTGTTTGCATACCTAAGAACCATAATTCCATTAAATCAGACCAATTCTCTTTGTAAGCCATTGAAACAACCAATGCTGTTGGATCATTTGATTCGTCTACAATGTATGCATCCCACAAGAAACGTATTGTCGCTTGAATATAACGACAAATTGAAAAATCATTCTTACGCACCGATTTCGATTGTTGTTTAAGTAATAATAAACCTAACACGGCTAAATTACCATGCAATACCAAATTATCTGGTGTATCTTTTAATTCAGGTAAATTATTAAAAATAAATCGTAAAAGTGTAGTAAATAAGAGGCTCGTTTCAACATATTTAGCTTCCAAAACTGTTATGTTCATAAACACATTACAAATACTAATCATTGCTGCGCGTGAATCTTTAATATCTTCTAGTTCAGCTGAAGATGGTACTGGAGCTGGAAGATTTTTTAGTTTAGCACGTTCAGATTTCGGTACTGGTGGTCGTTTCCAATTCACAATTGACCAATGGAAATCAAGACATTCGTATAAGACTTCATCCTCTTTATTATCCAATAATATTTTTCGAGCCTCATCTTCAACAGTTAAATGGCATAGTGCAGGTAACATGACACGTAATACATCAACACCAGCAGTAGTAGTTAATGATTCTGATGGATTTTCACCTTTTTTCTCAGCTAATTTTTGTGCACGATACGAATAAAAACTTTCATTACATAAACTCAATAAAAATGGTAATAATTTATAAATTTGCTGTCGTAATGCTGAAGTCTCTTGAGCTAGCCATGCAGCTAAGACACGAACCATTGCATATACAAATATTTTCTCTTCCAATGGTAAACTTTCACGATTCTTATCAGCTTGAAGTTTTGTTAATATGTTAATGACTGCTGTGAATGCACCTTTGAAGCCAGTGTAGATCGATTGTTTTTCCTTTTGCTCTAAATCAAGTTGATCTAAAGCGATATAGACGATAGAAGCTTCTAAAATAATGAAACAAGCGGTTATTAATTCAGCTTGACCAAATGCTTGTTTAAAACTACTAGCGTCCAACATTCGTATTTCAATTGCTGATAATTGCAATAATAATAGGAAGAAAGCTTTTGGCTTTTCTTCGTCTTGAAGCGACCATTCCACACCAAGTAAATCAATAATCGTGGCAGTCAAAATCAGTGCTGGATTTCGTTGATTCTTTCCAATTCGACTGCATAAAATTGAATTTAATCCTTTAAACAAACTAATCGGCCATGTTTCATCTGAACTGGTGCTTGCAATTAATTTTCGTCGACAATTAAATAAAAGTGCATTTAAAATGTTCGCCAGTTCAAATTTTCGTTCAGAATGATCTGTTTCAAAATCTAATGCAATTTTATTGATTAGAGCATGAAACGGTTTTGGATTTTCATCCCACGCATTTGGTCCAAATTTCGTGACCAATTTTACTAACAAATTTAACGCTTCGTCAGTTTGAAAACTTTGTTGTGCATAAATTTCAGACATTTTAGTGATTGCACCCACTTCTAATAATGCTTTTTGGCCTGGTTCATAAGCAGCAATATTTTGTAGACATGAATACGCTTCACCAACTACAATTAAATTGTCATCGTAATCGGTGTTGTCTGCTTGAGATACAATATCTAAAAACACTGGAATATTTTCTAACATTTCTGGATGTACCACAACATCAGGATCATTACAGAAAGTTGTTAGAATTGATAAGGCTACTGATTTATATACAACTGGTGGACAATCCACTGGTACATCATTGGTTAATAATAATCGCTTTAAAAATTTAAATCCAATTGCTTCAAAGATTGCTTTCCTGGCAACAGAATTACAATCTTTACCTTTCACTAATTTTGTCACCATAAATAATGCAGCGAATTTTTCAGTATCCGTTTGTGCTGCTTTCAATATTGATACCATTTTTTTACAGGCATCAGACATTCCAGTTTGATCAGCCATTTTTTACAAAAATAATTTTTAAACACTCACTCTCTTTTAAGACGATAAAATCATGACTAAACTAAATTGAATTAAACGAAGTAAAACTAAAAGACAAAATCAAAACGTAGCGTAGAAGAACAACGCCCTACTTTCTATTAAATAAAGTTTATAAATAAAACTTGTGAATATGAACGTTAACGTTATGAACATTACGTCTGGAGAGGTCTAAATTGGGAGATTTTATATCTCAGTTACACTCAATTCAACATATATTTACAATTCACTGTTCAACTTCTACGTTGTATACAATAATATTATATTATATTATACTACATAGTTAGTAATGTTATGCATGTTATTTATAGATAATTATTTAAACTAACTTTAATTTTCTTATACTTAACCACACTTTTTAAAATAAGAAATATTTCATATGTCACATGTGATGTGTTTAAATTTGTTGTATATTATTTTCACTGCTTGTTACGACATCTAGTTATTTATTTTGTAACCAATTAGTAAGTAGTTAAACTGTACACTTGACTGACTTTCAATTACAATACAAACAAAAAATTGACACCGGACTGACGTAACGTAATGACAGGCTTAGACCAATCAATAAAGTTAAGCAACAGCAGTCTTAATCTGTATTTGGATATACCTATTTTATGAGTAAGAAATTATTTTGTTGTATAAAAATAATAATTCCCCTTTGGTTAATGGCTATATAGCTGAAGCCAGAAAAATAAAAAATTATTCGAAACTTTTCTAAGAAAACTCGATATTTTGGACAAATGTTAATTTGTTTAGCTATTTTTTAGGAAAATAGGTGTCTAAATAATTTTGGCTCCATAATTTTTATACACAACATATAGAATATATTATGTCCGAGTATATTATTTTTAGCCTAAAGTTTGTAACGGTGTAAAATAATGTAAATATTATTTTTAACACCTGCAATAACTTAAGTGAAACGCAATGTACATGCCAAAAAAAAATTTTTTTTTTTAACATAACTGAAATAATTTGAGTTTCTCCTAAAGTGTACCACTAATAAATCCATATGTTAAGAGATGGCACTTATAGTTTGTCAAACTCTATTTGCACGAACCTTTACAATTATGATTTATATAATTAGTATTGGTCACTTATTAAAGGTATCCAATTTTTGATATCACATCCTAAATAAATATAACAATAAATACATGACGTTTATAAATGAAAACGCATGCGCAATTGTAGGCAATAGCAATAGAAATTTTAGTTGATGTAATGAAAAATAATTAAAATAAATTACAATAATATAATATAAAATAATTGAAAAACTAACCTTGTTGCATGCAAGTTTATCCGCTTTCCGTGTTGGTATTAATGTATTGTCTAAATCAAAGAAAATCGCTTTAATATTCTTTATATTGTCCATTTTATTTTTTATATAATGAAGTTTAACTTTTAAAATTAATAATATAATGTTTACTTCTTGATTTATATTTTATAATTGTTTTATATTATAATATAATATATTATTATAATATAAATATATTATAATAATGATTTAAAATTAATTATATTATATATAATAAATAATTGATATGATTCAGATTTTAATTGAGCCTTAGTGTTAGTGAATGCTAAGCTATGTCTGTGATGTCTGTCGCATCGTATCATACATAAAATAAATAATTGTACTCGTATCATATGCAATGTCAGAGAATAGTCTTTCGTAATGTGTTTATCAGTAGGAGTACATCGTCTATCTATACCGTCTATCTACCATACTACAAATAATACCTAATGAATTTGTGCCTTAAATATAATACCTTTGTGATGTCTATTACTTACACGGAATTTTGACATTTCATAAAATGACTAGACTGATTATCAAGCATCCATATTTAAAAGACGAACTTAAATTGGTTTTTAAATGTGTCTTTTCTTTGCCTTTTAAAATGAATGTATTTTGAATCTGAAAATACGGATTGAACAAATTTGGCCTTTGAAATTTACTTTAAATATATATTTTTCTTATTTATAGAAATCGTTTCGTTTTTCTACCGCCTGCCATCATGATAACTCAAAAACGGAATGAGATGAGTTGAAATTTTTGTGGTATTCTATACGTAAAACGTAAAATCAATACCACACAACGGTGATCTTTTTAATCATAAGACATAGAAGAAAAATTTAAATACAAAAAATGTTTATTTTTTTAAAACAAACAACTTTTGTTTGAAACATTTTTTTTGGTAAAATGTTTTGTTTTCCCACATTTAGCTCAAATTTAGCTTATAAACACATATTATTATTATACATGTATTTATAACTGTATAGGCAGTATGTATTATATGAATGCTAATTAAAAATTCTTCAAACAATGATACTCAATCATATGTCGAGTATCTACACAATTAACTATGTTAGTTGTTATATTCACTTTTTTTTTTTTTAATTATTATCTTTATCACATTAATAAAACCTTATAACCTTATTTCATCTTTTTAATCACCTCACCTCAAGCCATATTTTATTTTCTTTTACTCAACTGCATTCATTAATTATTATGAATTATTTTATCTTCTCAATTTTTTTTTTATAAAGTATAATGATAATGGAAATAAAGTTAAGTTAAATGACTTAGATTTTAATTTTTATCTTGAATCATAATGTTTTACAGTTCACTGATCTTTGGCTGCAAGTGAGAATAAAGAAGCCTACTGGCAAATAAATACTTAAATGATTTATCAAATACATTTTATAAGCTGTAATATACAATGGGCCGTATATAAAATATAATAAGAAGCGAATTTCAAATTCATTCAAAATTGAACATCTAGAAAAATATTTAAATGTAGATATTATTTAGGTAGGTAAATAAAGATGACTACAATACAATCGCTTTCATTACAAGTATTTTATTCTAAAACAATAAACGAATTGGTATCCAATTTTAAATTATACACAAATGAATGGGATGTTGTGTTCTGTATTATGATTAGATTTTAGTTAGTAATGTATTGTATTTGAACATATTGCAGATTGCACACAATACAACATTAATTCAATAGTCAAATTAAACCAAATAAAAGCAATATTTAAATAAATTGCGTCATTCGATCGCAATCTATTTAGATTGGTCTACAATCAACATTCAACATTCAAATATTAATGACGTCAAAGGATTTCCCTGAAATAATTAGAAATATGCTATTACTTATATGTTTGTTTGTTTAGTAATATCAATACAAAAGTACTATGTATAGTGGTGCTATCTAGCATCCGTTATGTAAAATAAAACAAAGTGAATGTGAATGATGATGACTCACTCATAATAGATTACATTACTTAGAACAGAACACAAGTATTATCAAGATTTAAATTTTGGTGTGGTTCTTTTTAATAATAATTAAATTTTATATTTTAAATAATATTAATGCATGTAGTTTGATATTATCTAAACTAAATAAATAAGTAATAATAATCAAGTGTTGTTTGTTTTAAGTATAATATACATTATAAAAGAGTCAGTGTCGTGTAATTTTATTGAAATCTTTTGTATTCGTATTTCATATAATACAAATAAAATGAAGTTAGAATTAAATAATGATTTATCAAATCATTCAGATTATTCAAATGATCAACAAAATTCAAATGATTTTATACAATCAACATCAGCAACTACAAATTCAACAGATTTAAATACATCAATAACAACATCAGGTCCAACCATTGGTACAACTTCTGTAAGTATTCATTTAATATTAAGGGAGCATTTAATATTATTTAGGGAGCCTTTATTTTATACTAAAAATTTTTTATGTTTTATATTTGAATAGATAAATAGTTAAACTAGATATATTTATGTATTACATGTATTTATCATCAAATGTAAGTTTATTAGTTGTTATGTCAACTAATCTATCACTTCAAAACTTATTTATTATTAATTATATAAATATTACAACTTGTTTATAAATATTTTAATCAATAACTAATTCTGTGTTAAATGTATTTAATTTACTAAATATCTATATGTATTTTTTTAATAATATTAAGAATTATAAAAATATATTAAACATTCAATATAAAATCATGTAATATTAAAAAATTATTATAATGTGTTTAATAATCATAAAAATTTTTTAAGTTAAATTTAATATATGTCAAAAGTGATATATATGTCTTTATAATATAGATGGCAGTAGTATACAGTACATTTAAAACAATAACAGTGTAGCCATTTTATTTAAATATTTATCTCTGCCCATCTTATGACAAATATTGTATTTTAATATTGTTCTTTTTCTTATTAAATATGTTTGGGAGGTCTAAATTACAAACCGATTTACCAAACTGTTAAAAAGTTATTGAAATTTTAATAAACTGTAATTTGTTAAACAATCTTATGGAGATTCGTTAACCGAATAGTTTAAAATTATTTTTATTAACTGAATAAAACTACCAGGAATTTCAATCTTTAATAAGTAATTTGTACTCACGAGAACAAACAGCATAAATTTATGAAAATTCCCTTAATGGGTTTCGAGAAAAATAATTAAAAACTGATGACTGATAATGGTGTTTTTAATGGAAAATTTAATTAATGCATAAGAAAGTCTGGTAATACTGTCGACAGCTGACATCTATAGTCACTATCAGTTGTTCGTTTAAACTTATTTTGAAATCGTTTTAATTCGTTTAAATAAACTTTAAGACTTTAAATAATATAAAAATATTAACCAATGTTTTTAAATGCTAAAGGTTTTAATTTGACAGCTTATAGATAAAGGACATATGTTATCACTATGTATTAAAGAGAGCGAAATATTTCAACTTTGGCGAATATACCAACATTATAATTATATAACTACTTGCATATTCGGTCACGAGTTGCAGTGGTAATTTTTGCCACTAGGTACCGCATTGTTTGGCGTGGTACACGCATGCTTAAGCTGCATCTCATCTTTAGAACATAATTTTTTTGCCATTTATAAAATCATTAAATTTTATTCCATATAATACACAACAAATAAAACAAAATTTTTCTCCATATTATCATTATTGAAAAAATGAACTTGAAACCTACCCTTATGTTTTAAATTAAAATCAATCACAAATTTTGTATAAAATTTGATTAAAATTGGTTTAGTAATTTAGGAGTTCATAGGACACAAACAGTGTGACAAGTAATTTATATGTATATATATATTTATATATTATATATATATAAACAGTTTCGCCTATTTTTCGAATTATCCATGTATGACCCGTAATAGATCTCAGAAATATATATATATATATTATATATATATATATTATTAATTTTAATTTAAAACATAAGGGTAGGTTTCAAGTTCATTTTTTCAATAATGGTAATATGAAAAATTTTGTTTTATTTGTTGTGTATTATCTGGAATAAAATTTAATGATTTAATAAATGGCAAAAAAATTACGTTCTAAAGATATATATATATATATATATATATATATATATATATATATATATATATATATATATATATATATATATATATATATATATATATATATATATATATATATATATATATATATATATATATATATATATATATATATATATATATATATATATATATATATATATATATATATATATATATATATATATATAAATAAGACAATAGATTTATTTGAATACTTACTAAAATATAAAAAACAAAGGAAATAATAATAATAATAATAATTACTAATGATAACGATTAACTATATGATACATTACTAATATTAATACAAATACTTGTATAATACTATAAATAGTAAATAAAGAATGATAAAACAAAGAAAACTTGAATATAATTTAATTAATTATGTGTATGTGTGTTGTAGTGTTGTAATTAATACAATAAAATCAAATAAAACAATTATTACTTGTTGAAGTGAAATCAGTTTAGTTTCAAATTTTATAAATGAATTATAAAATTAAATAAATATCAATTCTCTTTATATATAAATTGATTATTTCTGAATTTAACAACAACAATATTATCTATTGTTTTATTATATTAATATTAAATTATGTAATAAGTACTTATAATTATTAATAATACTAACTTTTAATTGAATAACAAAAGTAACTAAATTCTATATTTAAATATTCATCTGATAGAAGATACTATAACAAATTTGATTTGATTGTAAGTATATAGTAGATATATAAATTATTTAATTGAATTAATTTATAATAATATAATATAAATGTGTAGTGTTTGTTATTTTTACATAGTAGCCAATAATTTATTTATTACTTTTATTTATATTTATATTCACTAATAGTTTATAGGAAAGCTGGCTACCTATCTTCAGTTTTATTTCTTATTACTATTACGTTATTATTATTACATACTCAAACTAAAGTTACTACTTCTTTAATTAATAATATAATAGAAATATAATTATAATGTTATATACTACCTAAAAGTAGTACTGTATTGTATGATACTTTATGAACAAACAGTATTTATTGTTTTTATATATTATATTATAAGTAGTATTTGTATTGTGTTTATGTTTGTATGTATGTATGGATGAATCATCTTTATATTCTATATAGATTTTATTAATAGTATTTTTAACTTACTTAAACATATTTGCCACCATTTTAAAGAATTTATATATCAATTTTAATGTTTCAATTTACCATTCCCATGCAAATATATAATAAGTACCTAAATTAATAAAAATAGAATTCAATAATTTAAATAACACTTCATGAATCAACTATTAGTTTTTATCGATTAAAATATTAAAAAAAATAAGAAATTTATAATGGAATCAATCCATTTTTATATTGTTACCTAGTTATACAGATAAGTATAATTATAATAAATAAAACAAATACTTTTTAACTAATATAGATACATATAATATAATATATAAATAATGTAGATATTTAATAAATAAGTATATTTTATATAAAAATGAATATTTCATTTAATAAGTATTTACTATTTTAAAATTGATCAGTAAATAAATAAGTAGTGTTAATGTGTGTATATGTATGTATGTATGGTATGGTATGATATGATAGTTTGTTGCCAAATAATTATTCTAAAAACAGATACATATGATATGTAGGTGTTATATCTATCCTACTTTTATATATTATTTATACAATCTATTTATATTTATTGTATAAAGCTACTATTAAAGCTATATATATTTTATATATATATATATAAAATTATATTATTCATTATATTTTAGTTGAAGCTTTTGAAGTTTAGTTTAGTAGCTACCTATACTTATATTCGTTCTAAACAACAACACATAATATAATATAAATATAAATAATAATGTAACAATTAAATATTATATGATGATGATTTTTGTTTAGAACGATTTTATTTTATTTACGAACGATTCGAACGAAATTATTTATTTAAATATTTATATTAACGACGAATTCATTTAATTATAACAAATGGATGCATACGAAATAGCTAATTTTATAACAAAAGAATTTATGTTACAACAACAACAACAAGTTAATAATACTGATATTATATTATTATGATAATTATTAATTGATTGATATTGATTTTTATTTTGTTACAGTTTATATCATTAGATGGTTTAAGTAGTGGTGTACCAACACAAACAACACCAACATTAACACCAACAACATTACGGAACATTGAACAAACATTTATTGAATTACAAAATAGTGAATTAGAGGAACATACAAATCAAGCTGGTTTTGTACCACCAATTGTATTAACTACATCAAATAACAATACGACTATTAATAATCATAACACTAATAGTAGTTATATATCAGCTGATGATACAGCAGATGATATAAGTAATAAAAGTATGTGGACTACAAACAGTGATTCTGGTTGTTCAAATGATGCAAGTGGTAGTGGTGTCATGATGATGAGACCAACACCACCAGTAACACCACACCAAGATGTTATAACAACAACAAAAGCTAGTACAACAACAACTGGTAGTAGACGTAATGGTGGAAGAAGACCAAATAAAAATATTAATATGACACCAGAAGAAGAACAACGTAGAAACATGCGTAGAGAACGTAACAAAATAGCTGCAGCTAGATGTAGAAAACGTAGATTAGATCACACCAATGCTTTATTAGAAGTAAGTATTATTATAAATATTAATTTTATTTATATCAATCTATCTGCTTTATTAAACAATAAACAAAACATACATACATATTTATTTACATACAAACATACTGTTTAATACTGACTGTTTTATTGTACAACACCACACGTACCAGACGAGGGCGGAAACAGATATAGATTGAACATATACTAATAGATGTGAGAGAGACTTCCTGTCTAAAAACAGTACAGTTTTATTTATAATGAACTGGTTTCATCCTTAATAATTTCATTGATTTAATGAAATGCCATCAAAAGAAAGAAGAAAAAAAGAACACAATACACACAAAACAAACTAATTGTAGTACAAACGAAACTCTTTCTAAATATAATATTTTTATATGAAATTGACTATTATTTAAATTTAATTATTTTATTATAGGAAACTGAAGGCTTGGAACAAAAAAAGATGGCATTACAAAATGAAATTGAAGAATTACAAACAGCAAAGGAAGAATTACAATATGTATTAGAAAGGCATCGTGCTAATTGTAGAATACAGCAGTCCTTTAATAATATAAATAGTGGTGGTATGATGAGTGGTGTAATGAATGGTGGTGTTATACGTCCAGATACACCACCAGATATTAAACCAATTGTTTATCATTTAATTGAATCGGCTGATGATACAATGATGAATTCAATTAGAATTAAAGAAGAAATTGATAATAATATAAATAATACAACAACAATGCAAGATGTTATAACAACAACAACAATAACTGGATCAACATCATCTTCATCAACAACAGATACAGCAATGAATAATGTTATTAATTTATTTACACATCCATTACAACAGAATAATAATAAAAATAAAAGTACAACAACAACATTAAATGCATTAAATACAACACAACAAATAATAAAACCAAATCGTCCAAGTTCATTAAATGTATTAAATAACACAAACACAAATACAAATAAAGTCGAAACAATAGCTGGCATTGCAATAACAACACCATCTGCGGCATTACCATTTAATTTTGATAGTTTAATGGAAGGTGGTACTGGTTTAACACCAATTAGTGGTCCATTATTACCAACAAATATTACAAATATGAATAATAGTAATAATAAAAATAATAATCATGAATCATCAGATAATAAACTTGTTAGTCTTTAATTTAAACTTTTACACACTATTTATACATTCATTTATTATTTAATTTTATATTATTATTATTAATGAAAAATATTAATAATAAAAAGACACAACAACTCTTACATGCATACATTATATCAATATGATTTATATACATTTTTATAATTACAAAAGTATTCATTATATATACAAATAATTATTTATAAGCAATAAAAAATATAATATTAAATAAGAACAATAAATAATATTATTTAATTCAAATATTTTGTATTTTTATTTTATTTAATAAATTCATATTGAAAATATTATTTATTTATTTATTTTAAATCAAATTTTAGCAAAAAAAAAATGGATATGCGATATTAAATTTTGTTTAATCTGAAATAAATATATCCGTAACTCATTCAGTGTTAGTGCAAGTCTGTTAAATGGAAATAAATTATACAATATATATTTGTATAAGTCTATGATACATAAGTACGTCTTATAGACTGTGGTATATACTGACTGATACATCGTAACTGCCTTCATAGCCTATGTTCTCCATTATTACTGTCTTTACTGTGACAGTCTATATCTGAACACGGTCTATTATTATATAAAAAAGTAAGGTTATAAATACATTAATGTATTCCTGATACTAAATACTAAATCAAATAGACACACAAGTAAACACATGTGGTGATTAAACAAGTTACTTTAGTGTGATTTACTATTTAAATTAATTAAAATGAGAAATTTAAAATTATTTTATAATAAAATAAAAAATTTAAATTGTTTATTAAATAAAGATGTTTTTGAATTTTGTATATGCGATTCAAATACAAATAAATTATATGTATTATTTAATGATGGTACAACAACATTAATAACTGATAATGATAATTGTGATGATGTTACATTTGAAAATTTTCATATAACAAATTTAAAACCAATAAATTTGACGTATTTATCAGTGACATCAGAAGTATCTGTTATTGATCAAGAATCTGTTAGAATATTTGATCAAGATTTAAATATAACAGCATGTTATTTTATTAATAATAATGAATCAACAAATGTTATTAAAATTATTAGTGCTCAATATAGTCCAGCACAAGATCTACTTGTTGTGATAACATCTGATCAATATTTACGATTATTAACAGTAGACAGTTTAGGAGAATTCACTTTAATTAATCAAATCAATTTAAATGATTTCAAAGATCAACACATCAATAAGAATATTATTAATGTTGGTTGGGGTAGCAAACAAACACAATTTCATGGATCCGAAGGTAAACAACAACAACAAGCACTAAAATTAAATAATAACGATCATGTAAATGATATCAATAATACAATAAATGAATCAAATTCAATATCAATAACATGGCGTGCTGATAATACTTTATTTGCTGTTAATTTTATACGTGGAAGTGGACAACGTTATGGCTTTATTGTTTTTGATAGTGACGGTGTAGCACAATACTCTACAGAATTAAATAATAATAATAAAGGCTTAGAAGCACCATTATGTTGGAGACCATCTGGTAATTTAATAGCTGGCGTACAAACGACAGCATCTAATAAATATCAAATTGTATTCTTTGAAAAGAATGGTTTAAGACATGGACAATTTATTATTAATAATCAGGTAATGAGTACTTAATTATAATAAATTTGTTACGTATAGAGTTTAATTAGAACTAAATACATCATACCTAATTTTATAATTATTAATGAAAACTCTAGGATTTTTCGAATAAATTTCGATTTTTTGCCCCAATTTCCTAAATCAAATCGATCCTAGTGCAAACCGTTACCAAATTAGCAACGAATAACATCTGTAACGAATACAAAATAATTTGATCTAGGAAATTGGGGCGAATAATCGAAATTTATATATATAAAAAAAAGGAATTTATATCATACCTAAACTACTCAATACTTTAGAATATATACAACAACATCTGATTATATGAATTCAAGTGACATTTTTGGTACAACTAGATGGATTATTATAATTCATTAGAAAATTTACTGTATAGTTTTTGAGTCACATCGAGCCATCAGGAATTTAGTAATAACAAACTTTTAGTAATGAACTCATAAACTTACAAGTACTAGCATGTATAATACATTTAAAATTGTTGAACCTAGTGAATTTCCATTTAGATTCAGTTTTATTAATATATATTTATTTTTATCTGAAATATAATGGAATTAAATTTTAATAATAATTGTTATTATTATTGTTTATAGAGCAAAGTAAAAAAGATATGCTGGAGTTCAGATTCAGAGATCTTATGCATCTTATATGAAAATAATGTAATTGATTTATGGACAACAAATAATTATCATTGGTATTTAAAACAATCATTAAAATTTAATAATAATGATAATAAAGAATGTAAAATACAATGGAATTTTGGTTTAGTAGATTCACATAATAATAAAATATTATATATTTTATATGATATTAATTTATATGAATATGAATGGATTTCAATAATAAATCATTCAAATGGTATTGATAATAATGATTTAGGTTGTGTTGCTGTTATTGATAATAAAAATGTTTTATTAACATCATTTAAACAAGCAATCATACCACCTCCAATGTCTGCCATACAATTAAATCATCAAGATCATTTAAATACAATTAATTTTATTCTATTTAATAATAATAATTTATGTTTAATTGATACACAATATAATTGTTATCAATATGAATGTTATATTAATATTAAAAATAATACATTTAAATATGAATTAAAAAAACAATTTATATTTAATACAACTACAACAAATGAATTTGAATTAAAATCATTAATAATGATACCACCATTTATTTATAATCATTTTATTTGGTTACAACAAGATGAAAATAGTTTTATTTGTATGAATTCTAATAATAATACAATTGTTCAACATACAATTAATAATAATAATAATAAAATAACTGATATAAAAAATTTAATGAATTTTAATAATAATCAAATAATTATTAATTTAGAACAAAATAAATTAAATTTAAATGAATTATTTATACAAATTAAAAATGGTACAATTTATAAATTAAATATTATAAATAATAATGATGATGATTGTTCAAATCAATTACAATTATTATATCAAATACCAAATCCATGTATACAATTAAAATCAATAAATATATTAAAATATCAATTACAATTAAAAACAACAACATCATTATTATTATTAATATTAGATAAATATAATCGTTTTTATATAAATAATGAATGTATTGCAAATAATATCACATCATTTTATATACATTCAGATTTCTTATTAATGACTACATTAAAACATACATTAATTTGTATACCATTTAATCAAATTATTAATAATAATAAAATAAATATTGAATCATCGTTTATAAGATCAATTGAACGTGGTGCTAAATTAATATGTGCAATACAACATGATAAACGTGTTATTTTACAAATGCCACGTGGTAATTTAGAAGTCATCAATCCACGTGCATTATCAATACAATTAATAAATAATATGTTATTGAATCAACAATATTTGAATGCATTGAATATGATGAAAGTGGAACGTATTAATTTAAATTTATTATATGATTATAATCCTAAACAATTTTTAAATGATTTAGATTTACACATATTAAAACAAATTCATACAATTAATGATTTAAATATGTTTTTATTAGAATTACAAAATGAAGATATTACTAAAACAATGTATAAAACATCATATTTTAATAATAATAACAACAATAATAATAATAATGAATTAATTAATAATAATAAAAAAGAATTAATTTGTAATGAATTGTTAAAATATTTATTAAATGATAAACATAAATATTTATTAACAATAATAACAGCATTAATTGTAAAACGATCACAACATGATGATGATATAGAAGAAGCATTACAAATAATATATGATATTAAACAACAACAACAACATCAAAATAATAATAATAATGAATTAATAGCTATCAAAGGTTTGCAATATTTACTAATATTGATACCAATCAATCAATTATATAATATTGCATTAGGCATGTACAATTTTAATTTAATTGTATTTGTTGCAAATCAATCACAAAAAGATCCAAAACAATATATACCATTTTTAAATGATTTAAAACAATATGATCATGATATTAATTATCAACATTTTATTATTGATAATTATTTAAAACGATATAAGAAAGCATTAAAATCATTAATATTATGTTGTAATCATGATAGTAATAATGAAGAACGTTTTCAACAATTATTACAATTTATTAAAATACATGAATTATATAAAGATGCATTAAAATTATATAAAAGTAATAATAATAAAGAATATCAACAAATATGTGAAGCATTTGGTGAATATTTATTCAATAAACGTTGTTATTATGAAGCTGGATGTATGTTTGAACGTAGTCAACAAATTCATAAAGCTATCAATATGTTTAAATTAGATGTTAAACAATCATGGCAACATTGTTTAATATTATCAACAACAACAAGTAACAATTTATTTAATACAATTGAATTAAATCATTTATTTACACAATTAATTGAACAATTAAAACATGAACATGAATATGCAGCTGCTAGCACAATATTAATTGAATATCTAAAGAATTATGAAGAAGCTATTGATGTTTTAACTGAAGGACATTTATGGTTAGAAGCATTACGTTTGATTTATTTATATAATCGTAAAGATTTAATAGGTAAATAAAAATTAAAAATTAAACTATTTATTTATTTATTATAAATATTAATTAATTAAATTGTTTGCAGAAACACATTTAAGACCAAGAGCATTACAATATTGTGATGTATTATTAACAAATATTATGGAATCAACAGAACAATTAAATCAACAAAAAGAACGTTTACTTATTGTACGCCAATTAAAACAACAAACCAATATGACAACAACAATGATGAATGATTTAAATTTAAATGATGACAGTATTGGTATTGAAGATGGTACTGCAGCAGCAGCAGTAGCACTAGGTGTTACTACTAGTGGTGCTATTGATAGTGACCTATATTCAGATACAATGAGTGTTGTTTCAAAAACTGCTACTAGTATTACTTCAAAATCATCAACATCTTCATTGTAAGTATTTATTTATTCATATTTATAACAAATGATAACATTCATTTAGAAAATATAATATGTACAAGATAAATTTATCTAGAGCCCATTATATTAGTGCTGCCCTAAAAGTGTCCTTTATTTAGTTAGTAGCTAGCTTTTGTTCTTTTGGGGGAATATCAATTATTTGAGTGAGAAAGATTACTAATAATAAAATTGTAGCTTATTAAATTTTACATAAACTTATTACATCTGATCTGACAATGAACAGATATCATAGGTTTTTTTGAAATTCGAGTCTTGTTTTGTATTTATTTAATGGTTTATAAAATCATCATAAACTTTGAAGTTCATCAAAAGGAGGCATCATCATCATCATATGATTAATTAATTATTATATTCAGACTAAAAGTGATTGAATGTTAAAGTATTTTAGTATTTAATTATTATAAACTAATTATATATTGAATGCTATTAATAATGTGTGTTTTAGTAAAAGTTTTCGTTCAAGTAAAAATAAACGTAAACATGAACGTAAACTACATTCATTAAAAGAAGGTAGTCAATATGAAGAGATTGCATTAATACAATCATTACATCAATTATATAATAAAATATATAATAATCTTTGTAATAATGATATACAACCATTATTAAAAATATTATTTCATTTAAATGAAGATTTTAAAGCACAACAATTACAAAATAATATGAATTTATTATTAAAATTATTAAAACAATATGAATCAATAATATGGATACCATCATCAACACTATCTACATCAAATATTAATAATTATGGACCAAATATGACTACTAATTCTAATATTGCAATTGCTACACAATTATTACAGCAACAACAACTTGATTTAAATAATACAACAAATGTTTTAGGTAAATTAATATTATTTAAATTATTTATTATATTTATTTTATTGAGAATTTTTTAATAATTTTTAGAAATGAAATATCAATATCCACCAGAACAAACAACAAAACATTGGAAATTATTTACATTACAAGATTAAAATTAATTTAAAAACATACTATTTAAATATTATTATTATATTTAATTGAAATTTTTAATTATTATAATCAATAAAATGTATATAAATTATTTTTAATAAAATATAATTAGTTTAAAATATAATAAATGTGTATGATTTGGAGATTTACTTTGTTAAACATTATTTATAAAAAAATATCAACTACTTGGGGTTTTTATTTTGGTTTCACCAATTTTTATTTTATTAATTAATATTGTCATATAGACCACCGAAACATATGTCAACATTAATTATTAAATAATTAGTGAAACGAAAAAATGTAAAGTATTATATATATATATTTTTTTTAATTTCTGGCTTCAGCTATATAGCCATTACCAAACAAAAGGACCATAACCAAAGGGGATTATTATTATATAACAACAGTACACAGTCCTGCTAGGTGGTCACCCATCCAAATACAGACTGTGACTGCTGTTGCTAAACTTTATTGATTGGTCTAAGTCTGTCATTACGTTGCGTCAGTCCGGGGACTTCTATTTTTTTTGTAACTAGTTTACTTAAGACTGTTTTTCTACATGATTACATGACAATATGTTAAGTGTGATTGTTATTAAAATCAATAAATTATAGGCACCTATATTGTCATTACACAATTATTATCATAAATCAACTTCAAATATATACTTTTGTTTTATTTTAAAAAAAAGGTTTTAGTAAATAACTGGACATTGATTTTGTGGTGATATTTTAATTGACATTTTACTATTTGGTTTTATTTTATTTAATTGTATCTGGGTAAAATTAATTTAATTCAAAAAATTAAAATATTTATATAAACATTGTTAATTAAATAATTTTATTTATTTATAAATGAATACATTTAATATATAATAACAATACATACATATAAAAAATTTTCGATTTTTTGACCCAATTTACTTGATCGAAAATTTTTTGCAAATCTTCACAAAATTATGAACGAGTAATACCTCACAGTATTATTATGACGAATTAATTCAATTTGATGATGACTACTTTGTAAACGAAATATGTATTTATACAATAGAAAAAATTTTAATAAATCTTGGAAATTAGTTCTCTTTGATAATATTCATATATATATATATATATATATATATATATATATATATATATATATTATATGTATAATTTTATTTAATGTGATAAATTGTGCCTTCCTTTTAAAATTCTTCTTAATAATACACGTAAACCATTTTGTGTTGATAAACGTTTTTTATAGCCATGCTTTTTAATTCTCATACGTTCATTTGGTCGTGGAAAATGACATCGAATATTTGTACGATAAAATATTAAATTATATAAACTACTGCTTGTTTTAATTACGTTATTATTATTATTATTAAATTGTAATTGTTTTATTAATACATTATTATCATTATTTATTAATGAATGTATTGAACATTTTTTTAATATTATTGATGTTGTTGACCTAAAATAATATAAACATACTTTATTATTATTTATATTCATACTACATTCTAGATTAAATTCTAATTTACTATACCTTAATAAATTTAATGATTTTATAATTGATACAGACATTTTAAATTAATTTTGTTTTAGGTTATGTTGTTATCTTATATATTATGTTGCATACACCTTATATAACAGTCATAGAATACATATTTACTGTGTATTGTATCTATGGTCATAATATAAAGCATGCATAATTGCATGAAATTAAAAAAGAGTTGGATAGAGATAAGAACGCACTCCATTTGTGCACATGTGTTCAATTCAAATTATAAATATGAATGATTGACACATGTTTTTAACTGATTTTGTGTAAATAATAGATTTAAATAAAAATCAATTTGTGTGTGATATGATTTAATAGTAATATAATTTTAATATAAAAATGGATATAATATTAAATGACTGTAAAGGATCGTTAAAAAAGAATTCAGTTTTATATAAAGTACCTCATAGTTATATTGCATCAACAAATTTATATGATTTACCATTCATAAAAAGAAATGAACATGATGATGAAAAATCAATGATTTATAATAATAATTATGATTTTTATGATTTAAATAAATATGTATTAACAAATCCCATTCCAATATATTTAGAAAACAATAAAGAATTACAACAAGAAGCTACATCGATGATTCAATTCAAAAATGATGTCTGTTCAAATCTAGTATATCATAAAAATGAATGGTTAACAAAATTAAACAAAATTAAGAACATTTACAACAACAAAATTAGTAAAAATAAAAAAAATAAAATATTAAATTTGTTACCATTAGATGTTATAAAAAAGAAAACAACACAAAAGCAAATGATTCAAATACCAAAATATTTAAATGATTTAAGTAAACATTTGAATCAAGATCCAGATCCATATTTTAGTGGTTCATATAATTGGTATTTTACAAATGGTAATTTAAATAATTATTATAATGACCATGGTCAAGAATGTATTCTTTTTCACACAAGTGGATTTCAACAAAACATTTTTAGTAAGTGCTTTTATTGTCTATCAAAGAAGTAACGTTCAAGGTTTAATTGGATGATTTTACATTTCGTTTGTCTGCATCTTTCTATGTTTGTTCCGCTGTAATTTTCGTACGTTTTTCTTCGATTTTCACGATATTTGTTTGACGCATTGCTCAGACTCGGGGAATTCAATGTATTTGTTTGTTTTTTTATTTCGTTATCAATTAATGCTGTTGCTGTAAAGTATTAATAAAAGTAGATTTATATTAGCTAGATTGTTGGTTCCCCAGATTGTTAATAAATTATATTGTTGATATTTTTAAAATTTTATTACTACTATTTTTTTTTTAATATTTAGGATAAAATTAATTCGGTTGTGTCTTCAATATTAAAAAAAAAAAATTTATTTATTATAATACATGCGTATATTAATGTTATATTTATTTATTTGTTTTTAGATGTATCAAGAATTCATTTAAATAATAAAAATAATCATTTAAATTTTACAAATGTTATAAAAAGTTCAAATACAACAAGATCAATGAAAAAACAGCAAACAATTTATGAAATACAACATCAAATAATTAATAATAATATTTTTATATTGAATCGATATAAATACAATATTGAATTAAATCAATTTAATAATGATTTAAATGAATTAAATACTAATATTAATAATTATTATAATAATAATGAACTACCATTCGTTAGTTTTACTTTAAATGAATATCAAAATCATTTAGCTACAATCAATGCAAATCAATTAATTAATATTTATGATTTAAATTATAATAATAATAAGATATTCAAATTAAATTTATTTAATAATAATAATAATAAAATTGATAATTGGTCACAAATAAAATATATAAATAATTCAAATTCAAATATATTTTATTTAAATCGTACAAATATGAATATTATTGATTTACGATTAAATAATAATACTAATAATAATAATAAAATTAATGATAATAATATTAATTTTGATTGTGATTATTATTCATCAATTAATAATAATATGAATTTAAATTCAAATCATTTATATATAGGTAGTTATCATTCAATATATTTAATTGATTTACGTAAATTTAATACTAATAATAATAATAATATATTTATAAATAAATATACACATTTATTTAATTCAACACCATTTATTTTAAATAATAAAAAGAATAAATTATTAATAAGTAGTCAATTATCAAATGAAAATAGTTTATTAAATATAAATGATAATAATAATAAACAATTATTATTATTAAAATCATTTGAAAATACTACATTAAAATCATTACAACTAAATAATAATATATGTTTACATTCAAAAAGTGAATTAAATTTAAGAATTCAATTGAATACAACTGGTACATCATTCATTTTTAATAATAATATTTTAATTCAAAATTCTTTAGGCGATTTATATTTACAATCGATTAATGATAGTAATAATAATGATTTAAATATATTTACATATAATAATAAAAAATTATTAAATAAAAAAATTAAATGTAAACAATTAAATTTAAATTATATATCAATGAAACATTTATTTAATAATAATAATAATAATAATATAATAAATAATACTAAAATAAAATATAATAATAATAATAAATGGCAACGTAATATAAATGATTTAAAACAATATACAGACATATTAGTTGGTTCTTTATTAGAAGCATGGGGTTTCATAACACAAACTGAAATGGATTTATTATTAATTAATAATCATAATAAAAATAATATTAATGATAGTATAAATGATAATAATAAGTCATTATTAATTAATAATGATGATGATGACAATGATAATAATAAAGTTGAATCTTGGCTAGCTAATATTAATCATTTAGATATATCAATTCATGATAATTATAATAATGATGATGATATTAATAAAACACAACAATCACCATTTCAATTACAATCAGAATCTATTTATAATAGTAATAATATTGGTGCTGTACGTAAAGGTTTAAAACGTAAACGTATTAGTGGTTTTTAATTTATTAATTCATTTTTATTTATTTTATTACAATTATCTTTATTTATGTATTTATTCAATTAATAATATTAATCGGTCGGCTCTTATTAATTCATAACAATAATATTTCTCTATTCATTTCATAAATTATTTCAAAATAAATTGACAATAATATCAGAAAAATAAAAATCTTATTAAAATGATGTTTTTAATATTCAATTGACGATGGATATATTTTTTTTTTTGTGAAATAATATTTGTATGTAATTTTAACTTTCATTCAATAAATTATAATCTGCTATTCATATCAAACGAAAAACTAGTCATAGTGGTATACGACGATATACGACGGGTGTAAACGGAACGTCGAAACAATCGTTGCTTCATAAAATCCTATTTAATTTTTTTGATATTGTATCGATATTTAATTGAAGTATTTGCTTTTGAGAATAACTTGAATACCTAAAACTTGCGGTTTTTTACCGTTGTACACTTAGAAAAAGCATTTAAATTAATTTGTGCGCATATCTAAGTTTAGTGTAAGTACACCAAAGAAAAATAACGTACATTTAAGTACTACACATCAATGATACGTATTTCTATCCAATGTTTTTATAGAATATTTAGTTCTAAAAAAAAAAATCTTTAACCCATTTTGGTGTACCGCATCTATATTGAGAAAATTATTCAATAAACTAGCTGTTCACAACCATGTTCTATGTCTGTGGAATTGTGAGTATAAGGAGTGAACGCAACCTTAATAAATTATATGAATAAATATGCATTGTTTGAACACAGCCCATTACAGCTAACCTCAATAGTTTAGGGACTTTTAATAATAATTTGACATATAATAAAAGAACTAAAACAAATATATGTACATAGATAATAGATGTCATTTAATTAGTTAAATGTCAAATCTATATAAATGGTGTAATTTTAGTAAAAAGAAGAAATAAACATTAATTAACTATCAATATTTATAAATAAACAATTAAATATATATATATTATGTTCATAAAAATGTTATAATACATATATTATATTTAATATATGTAATCAATAATAATGTAATGATTGACGTATGAGTGCTTTTAATAATAAGTATTAATATAAAATAGTTAATTAGTATTAGATATATTTATGTTTCAATTATAAATTAATATTTATATTGAACAACATAAAGTGTATAAGGTAAATAAAAATGATTTAAATACATTAGTTAATAAGAAGTAAATTAAATACCTACACTACACAACACATATGTTTATTTATTTGTTGCATTATGCTGTTATTTATTTGTTAATAATTGAATATTATTCAATTGTAGTGGCTAAATGATAGCATTAATAATAAATAATTAATATGTTACAGAATGTCAAATAACGTAGAATCAATATCATCAGTACCAATACCAGTACCACCATTGGTATCTAATTCGCCACCACCAATAATGTTTGAACATGATGATGATAATGATTTAGATTTAAATATAGATGATATAAATAATGATTTAGCTGATGATGATGATCCTAATGGATTTGGTGACTTTACAACAAATACAAATGTTTTTTTATATCATGATGATGGTAAGTAAATAATTATTAATAACATTATTTTGATAAAGTGTAAACCATAATGTATCAGTGCCAGTACGAATAATTATGTTTTCTTGTTTACTAAACTTGTACTTGTATACCACACAACGTATTCTTATAGAAAATTTAATTTTTTACAAGAATCACTAATTTTGTTTTAATTTGGATTTATTTCGAAATAACTGAAAGAGAGAGATGGGGGCAGTCTATATATTATCGTCGTTTAAAATCGCACCCTCGGTAAAGAGGGCGATTTGAGAATTTGTTATATTTAGAAATAAAATCAAATTTAACATATTAAATCATAAGAATGCTTGTACATAATTGTTCCTTTGACAAAGTCATTTTATATAGAGTAGAAGGCAGTACATATCATATGCATGCATACACAGTAGTACTAACATGTCTGCTTATCAAATTATAGTTGATTTATATAAGTTTATATTAATTTTCAGGTTTATCGTTACCATCTACACCACAAAAATGTAATAATAATATAATATTAAAACAACAACATAATAATGATAATATAAATAGTTTATCATTATCATCTGATTCATCTTTATCAATAAATAATAGTATTAGTAATGATAGTGGTCTTATTATAAATAGTAGTAGCAGTGGTGCTACTGCTGGTGATGATGAAAATGTAAGTGGTAGTAATACTGAAACAGAACAGGAACAACAACATTATTCAAATGATGAACCAATAAAATTAATTATTAATAATAATGATGATGATGATGATAATGATATTAATTATGAACAAACAACATCATCTAATACATTATCATTATCATCAATATCTAATAATAGTATGATAATTGATAAAGATTATTTAGATGTACGAAATACAACTATAAATAATGATGATAATGATAATAATATGATATTATCTGATAATGATCATGATATTAAAACAATAACAGCAATACAATCAAATGAATTACATAATAATGATGCAACAGTGGTAATAACTGCAACTGATGATAATAATATTGATAAAACACTAATACAATTAAATGAATTACACCAAGATGAAGATGATGTTGTAACAATTGTAACAACTGATAATAATACTGATAAAACAACAACAACAATAAAATTAAATGAATCTAATAATAATGATGATGATGATGATGACGATTTTGGTGATTTTACTGATTGTAAACAACAAGAACATCAGTGCATTATTAATACCATTGGTAGCAACAATAATGATGATGATGATGATTTTGCTGATTTTACAACAGCACCAATAACAATATATACAAATGATAATAATAAAGAAGAACAAGAACAAAGACAACAAAATGATTGTTATGATAAAGAACAATATGAAATAATAAATTTATTTAGTAAAAAACCAACAATATCAACAAATGAACATAAATTAAAATTATCTAATATTATTAATAATATATTTAAAGATGCATTTAATAATAATAATGATAATGATGATGAAGAACAACAAGAACAAGAACGACATTATCATCATGATAGTGTTAATAATATTAATTATTTGTTAAATAATTGTAAAATATGGCAACATTTAAATGATGTTGAAAATTTAAATGCAATTCAATATAAATGGGAATTAACTAAAACATATCAAAAATATTTAAATATTATAAATATTGATATTAGAAATATTGTAAGTATCTTAATATTATTTATTTATTGGATTAATTATAATTTTTATTTAATTTATAGTTATATGGTGGGACTTGTGCTACTACAAATACAAATAGTCATAATGGTGGAGGTATTGGATATGGTTCTAGTTCTAATTCTAATTTCAATCACACAATGATGATTACAATGCCTAGATTTGCTGCTAATTTAGGTGTACAACCATTAGAACCATTAAAACCAATAACAACATTTTCATCATCAAATAATATAACAACAACATCCACAACAACAATAACATCAACAACAACAACATTATATAATACATCATCAAGTAAAAATGATGATAATAATACATTATCAACATCAAATGAATTAAATTGGATTCATAATAATGATAAAAAGAATGATAATGATAATCAAATCATTGATCATATATTAACAAAAATAATAAATATGAAAAAAGAACCAGAAAATAACTCATTCGAACAACAGCAACAACAACAACAACAACAATATGAATATAAAAATGAAGAATTAAATGATAACAATAATGCTACTAGTACTATTGATGATAATAATAAAACATCAACAACAATAATAATAAATAATAAAAAAAATGATAATGTTAAAAATATTCATAAAGATAATGATGATGATGAATTTTCAGATTTTTATTCAGTATCATCATCGATTGAATCATCAAAAATAACTCAAACACAAACATATCAACAACCATCATTATCATATATGAATATGAATACATCATTATTATCTTCATCGAATAATAATAATAATAATAGTAGTAGTAATAGTAGTAGTAGTAGTAGTAATAGTTGGTTTAATAATTCTATAATGAACTTACGTGAAACACATATTGCATCATCAACATCTTTATCTAAATCAGTAAAAACAACAACAACATCATCATCTAATACTAATTGTAATCAAAATGATAATAATAATTATAAAGATGACAATAATATATTACAAATACAACAACAGCAACCACAACAACAACAACAACCATCTATTGAATGTATATCATCTACATCATCTACACCTGCATGGTTACAGCCAACTGTTTTAACACCAATATTAAATAGAAAAACTAATAATAATATTATTATTAACAGTAATACTACTACTAATAATGTTGAAGATGATTTTACAGATTTTCAATTTGTTCAGCCAACATTTATATTACCTTTAGAACCAATTAAAATTGATCAACAACAACAACAACAACAATCATCATCATCAACATTACCATCAACATATAATGATAATAATAAAGATAAACAACAAACAAAAAATATTGTTAAAATAAATTGGCCTGAACCGGGTCATGATGATATTACTGATTTAGATTTACAAGATCGTTTAAATAATTTACATATTTATAATAATAATAATAATAATGATAAAAAACAAGATAAAGATAATGAATCAGATGATGGTTGGTCTGATTTTATATCTGTTAAAAACGATATTCAACAACAATTCAAAAATGATTCAATAATAAATATTGATAATGAATTGGTTCATAAAGAAGAACCTAAAACTACTGTCCTAACAACAACAACAACAAAATCATCAACATCATCATCAATAAATAATATAATTGATTATAATAATTGTAAATCAATATTAAATCAACACAATAATAAAACTAAAACAAATGCAAATGATTGTAATTTAAAATTAAAATCAAAATTAAATATTAATAAAAATAATAGTATTAATGTTGATGATGATTGGTCTGATTTTATATCATCAACAACATCACCACCATCATCATCATCAACAACAACAATATTAAATTATAATAAACAACAACAATCATCAATAAGTATAGCACCACCTGTATTTACAGCATGGAATGCACCAACAACAACAATTCCAACAACAACAAATACAATGTTTACGCCAAATATTATAACTAATCCATATAATATGCATCATTATTATTATTATAATACTAATACAACAACATCAACAACAACAACAACAACATTGCCATCACCATCAACATCAACATCATCATGTATATCAACAATATCAACATTACCAGATTTAGATTTTATGATGGCAACAACAACTTCAAAGTATGTTGTTAATAAAACATCATCATTATTTAAAAATAATAATAATAATAATAAATGACATCAACAACAACAACAACAACTATCAACAAACAACATTTATATAAATAATGATAATGATAATGTTAATGTTGTACAATTATGATATTCAGTAAAATCAACAAATTTAAATGTAACATTTGTATAAATAAAATATTATAATAATTTATTAATATATATATTTAATGAATTATAATTGTAAATACATTAATTAAAATTTGTTATATTATATAATTAATTATTTATTATATATAATTTAATTCATTCATACTGAATATGTTATGTAAATGTAGCATAATGAAATTATATTACATAAATACATTACTTATATTGTATGAACACTTATTGTAATTCAATTTGATTCACTTCAATTTTTAATGAATTGAACAAGTTTGTTGTGTTCTTTATTAAATAACAGATCATTAATTATGCATTAATTAATTGAATATTCATAAGTTTATATTTTATTGTTATTATTATTATCAATATTTAATTTATATAAATAAATAAATGTATTTGTACATTTTGATATAGGAAAGTAATACAATATTATATAAAACAATACAATAAATATGATGAGAAAGAAAGAAGCTGCTGTATAAGATCAGTGTGACAATACAACATACACAATTATTATTTGACTTATTTATAAACACTAATAATAGTAACAAATGTTTGTTTGTATCTTCTGTAATATAATTATGTATTAAAAAAACTCGCACCATAAATAGTCAAATAATGTTACTAAATACAGCTAGTCATATAATATTTATTTGAAAATGTATTGTTTGTATTCCATGAACATATCAAATGATACATAAAACTTTTTGTATATATATTTACACTACATTCCATGAATAGATTTAAATGTGTTTGGGTACCTAAAACGTTCTAATTATTATTATTTTATTGTACTTAAATAGTTAATATATATATAATAAAATAAAATTAAAAAAAAACTATTTTCAATGTTGATCTTTTCAATTTACAATATATATATAAATAAAATTTTATTTTATTATTAATTTTAATTCTAACAAAAAAATTAAATAATTGATAATTGTTATTATTATTAATTTTATTTTAGAAACTTGAAAAGTCAACATCCATTAACAAGTATATATTATAATGAATTATAATTCATTTTATGTATATGCAATGTAATGTACTGTACTTAATTATTAAAATAATTTTAAATTAATTTATTTTTAGGTATTGTATTGTTAATTATGATTGTAAAATATAAATTCATTTATTTACAAATTAAATATATTGGCAAATTTGAGTATTATTAAAGAGAACTTGGATTTTTGGAATAAATTTCGTTGTTTTGCCCCAATTTCTTAGATCAAAATATTTTGTATATTATAAATATGTATACAAAGTAGTCATCGTCAGTGTGAATCAGGTAGTTGTAATGATTTTCTGAGGATATTGAAGTACCTACTTGGGAAAATCCAAAGAACTTTGTCGAGAATTTATAACATTGAATGTCAAAATTGGTCGAACAAATTCATAGGACAAATTAGGAGATAAATTGATTTAAAGAACACATGGCACACATAAAATTTTGAAGAACTGATAAATCAGGTTTCGCCACTCATGTTAAACTTAAACGAAATAACGGAATTGATCAAATAATTCGTCTGTGTATGAGACAAAATTTTTTAACCTTCGAAGGAAACTATTTCTAGAAAACATTTGGAATCCATTCTTGAGCAACATGTTCATGATAAATCTAGAAGAACAAGCCAAACAAATGTTAAATCAATAAACAAATAAAATAAAATTGAAAAATATTTTCCAAGTAAGAGTTTGTTATTATAATTGTATTATTTTTTATAATGTAATTGTTGAAATAAAAGCAATAAAGTATTTTATTAAGTAGGTGTGAGTTGTTAGTTTCTAAGCTGTAGAAAACTGTTTAATTGAGTGACAGAAATAGTTTTTTTTTTAATCCGTTGAAAAGTAATGACCTATGTATTGATATAATTATTATTTTATAATAAAACTATTTAATAATCATTGAATCTATTAGAAAGTAACAGTAATTATATATTTGTTACAATAATTGTAGTCATTTGTATGGTTATGTGTAAGGATGCAAGGCTCTTATGGAAATTTACCGGGTTCGTTTCCCGGCTCGACTGACGTTTATAATTAAAATTTTTACATTTTAAAACACACAAAAATTGAATAATATTTTCCAAATGAGAGTTTGTTATTATAATTGTATTATTTTTTATAATGTAATTGTTGAAATAAAAGCAATAAGTATTTTATTAAGTAGGTGTGAGTTGTTAGTTTCTAAGCTGTTGAAAATTGTTTAATTGAGTGACAAAAATAGTTTTTTTTTAATCCGTTGAAATGTAATGACTTATGTATTGATATTATAATTATTTTATAATAAAACTATTAAATAATTATTGAATCTTTTAGAAAGTAACAGTAATTATATATTTGTTACAATAATTGTAGTCATTTGTATGGTTATGTGTTAGGATGCAAGGTTCTTATGGAAATTCACCGGGTTCGTTTCCCTGCTCGGCTGACGTGTATAATTAAAATTTTTACATTTTAAAACACACAAAAATTGAATAATATTTTTAAAATGAGAATTTGTTATTATAATTGTATTATTTTTTATAATGTAATTGTTGAAATAAAAGCAATAAGTATTTTATTAAGTAGGTGTGAGTTGTTAGTTTCTAAGCTGTTGAAAATTGTTTAATTGAGTGAAAAAAATAGTTTTTTTTTAATCCGTTGAAATGTAATGACCTATGAATTGATATTATAATTATTTTATAATAAAACTATTTAATAATTATTGAATCTATTAGAAAGTAACAGTAATTATATATTTGTTACAATAATTGTAGTCATTTGTATGGTAATGTGTTAGGATGCAAGGTTCTTATGGAAATTTACCGGGTTCGTTTCCCGGCTAGACTGACGTTTATAATTAAAATTTTTACATTTTAAAACACAAAAAAATTGAATAATATTTTCCAAATAAGAGTTTGTTATTATAATTGTATTATTTTTTATAATGTAATTGTTGAAATAAAAGCAATAAAGTATTTTATTAAGTAGGTGTGAGTTGTTAGTTGCTAAGTTGTAGAAAATTGTTTAATTGAGTGACAGAAATAGTTTTTTATTTAATCCGTTGAAATGTAATGACTTATGTATTGATATTATAATTATTTTATAATAAAACTATTAAATAATTATTGAATCTTTTAGAAAGTAACAGTAATTATATATTTGTTACAATAATTGTAGTCATTTGTATGGTTATGTGTTAGGATGCAAGGTTCTTATGGAAATTCACCGGGTTCGGTTCCCTGCTCGGCTGATGTGTATAATTAAAATTTTTACATTTTAAAACACACAAAAATTGAATAATATTTTTAAAATGAGAGTTTGTTATTATAATTGTATTATTTTTTATAATGTAATTGTTGAAATAAAAGCAATAAGTATTTTATTAAGTAGGTGTGAGTTGTTAGTTTCTAAGCTGTTGAAAATTGTTTAATTGAGTGAAAAAAATAGTTTTTTTTTAATCCGTTGAAATGTAATGACCTATGAATTGATATTATAATTATTTTATAATAAAACTATTTAATAATTATTGAATCTATTAGTAAGTAACAGTAATTATATATTTGTTACAATAATTGTAGTCAATTGTATGGTAATGTATTAGAATGCAAGGCTCTTATGGAAATTTACCGGGTTCGTTTCCCGTCTCAGCTGACGTTTATAATTAAAATTTTTACATTTTAAAACACAAAAAAATTGAATAATATTTTCCAAATAAGAGTTTGTTTTTATAATTGTATTATTTTTTATAATGTAATTGTTGAAATAAAAGCAATAAGTATTTTATTAAGAAGGTGTGAGTTGTTAGTTTCTAAGCTGTAGAAAATTGTTTAATTGAGTGACAGAAGTATTTTTTTTTTTAAACCGTTGAAATGTAATGACCTATGTATTGATATTATAATTATTTTATAATAAAACTATTTAATAATTATTGAATCTATAAGAAAGTAACAATAATTATAAATTTGTTGCAATAATTGTAGTCATTTGTATGGTTAAGTGTTAGGATACAAGGCGCTTATGGAAATTTACCGGGTTCGTTTCCCGGATCGACTGACGTGTATAATTAAAATTTTTACATTTTAAAACACACAAAAATTGAATAATATTTTCCAAATAAGAGTTTGTTATTATAATTGTTTTATTTTTTATAATGTAATTGTTGAAATAAAAGCAATAAAGTATTTTATTAAGTAGGTGTGAGTTGTTAGTTTCTAAGCTGTAGAAAATTGTTTAATTGACAGAAATTGTTTTTTTTTTTAATCAATTGAAATGTAATGACCTATGTATTGATATAATTATTATTTTATAATAAAACTATTTAATAATCATTGAATCTATTAGAAAGTAACAGTAATTATATATTTGTTACAATAATTGTAGTCATTTGTATAGTTATGTGTAAGGATGCAAGGCTCTTATGGAAATTTACCGGGTTCGTTTCCCGGCTCGACTGACGTTTATAATTAAAATTTTTACATTTTAAACCACACAACAATTAAATAATATTTTCCAAATAAGAGTTTGTTATTATAATTGTATTATTTTTTATAATGTAATTATATATTTGTTGCAATAATTCTAGTCTTTTGAGTTGCTCAGTGGTACCATGTTAGGCTCTTATGGAAATTTACTGGGTTCGTTTCCCGGCACGGCTGACGTGTATAATTAAAATATTTACATTTTAAAACAACAAAAAATTGAATAATATTTTCCAAATAAGAGTTTGTTATTATAATTGTATTATTTTTTATAATGTAATTGTTGAAATAAAAGCAATAAAGTATTTTATTAAGTAGGTGTGAATTGTTAGTTTCTAAGCTGTAGAAAATTGTTTAATTGAGTGACAGAAATAGTTTTTTTTAATCCGTTGAAATGTAATGACCTATGTATTGATATAATTATTATTTTATAATAAAACTATTTTATAATCATTGAATCTATTAGAAAGTAACAGTAATTATATATTTGTTACAATAATTATAGTCATTTGTATGGTAGTGTTAGGATGCAAAGCTCTTATGGAAATTTACCAGGTTCGTTTCCCGGCTAGGATGACGTGTATAATTAAAATTTTTACATTTTAAAACACAAGAAAATTGAATAATATTTTCCAAATAAGAGTTTGTTTTTATAATTGTATTATTTTTTATAATGTGATTGTTGAAATAAAAGCAATAAAGTATTTTATTAAGTAGGTGTGAGTTGTAAGTTGCTAAGTTGTAGAAAATTGTTTAATTGAGTGACAGAAATAGTTTTTTTTAATCCTTTGAAATGTAATGACCTATGTATTGATATTATAATTATTTTATAATAAAACTATTTATTAATTATTGAATCTATAAGAAAGTAACAGTAATTATATATTTGTTGCAATAATTGCAGTCATTTGTATGGTAATGTGTTAGGATGCAAGGTTCTTATGGAAATTTACCGGGTTCGTTTCCTGGCTCGACTAACGTGTATAATTAAAAATTTAAAATTTTAAAACAAAAAAATTGAATAATATTTTCCAAATAAGAGTTTGTTATTATAATTGTATTATTTTTTATAATGTAATTGTTGAAATAAAAGCAATAATGTATTTTATTAAGTAGGTGTGAGTTGTTATTTTCTAAGCTGTAGAAAATTGTTTAATTGAGTGACAGAAATAGTTTTTTTTTAATCCGTTGAAATGTAATGACCTATGTATTGATATAATTATTATTTTATAATAAAACTTTATAATAATCATTGAATCTATAAGAAAGTAACAGTAATTATATATTTGTTTCAATTATTGTAGTCATTTGTATGGTTAATTTCTAGGATGAAAGGCTCTTATGGAAATTTACCGGGTTCGTTTCCCGTCTCGGCTGACGTGTATAATTAAAATTTTTACATTTTAAAACACAAAAAAATTGAATAATATTTTCCAAATAAGATTTTATTATTATAATTGTATTATTTTTTATAATGTAATTGTTGAAATAAAAGCAATAAAGTATTTTATTAAGTAGGTGTGAGTTGTTAGTTGCTAAGTTGTAGAAAATTGTTTAATTCAGTGACAGAAATAGTTTTTTTTTAATCCGTTGAAATGTAATGGCCTATGTATTGATATAATTATTATTTTATAATAAAACTTTTTAATAATCATTGAATCTATAAGAAAGTAACAGTAATTATATATTTGTTTCAATTATTGTAGTCATTTGTATGGTTAATTTCTAAGATGCAAGGCTCTTATGGAAATTTACCGGGTTCGTTTCCCGGCTCGACTGACGTGTATAAATAAAATTTTTACATTTTAAAACACAAAAAAATTGAATAATATTTTCCAATTAAGATTTTATTATTATAATTGATTTATTTTTTATAATGTAATTGTTGAAATAAAAGCAATAAAGTTTTTATTAAGTAGGTGTGAGTTATTAGTTGCTAAGTTGTAGAAAATTGTTTAATTGAGTGACAGAAATAGTTATTTTTTAATCCGTTGAAATGTAATGACCTATGCATTGATATAATTATTATTTTATAATAAAACTTTTTAATAATCATTGAATCTATAAGAAAGTAACAGTAATTATATATTTGTTTCAATTATTGTAGTCATTTGTATGGTTAATTTCTAAGATGCAAGGCTCTTATGGAAATTTACCGGGTTCGTTTCCCGTCTCAGCTGACGTTTATAATTAAAATTTTTACATTTTAAAACACAAAAAAATTGAATAATATTTTCCAAATAAGAGTTTGTTATTATAATTGTATTATTTTTTATAATGTAATTGTTGAATTAAAAGCAATAAATTATTTTATTATGTAGGTGTGAGTTGTTAGTTTCTAAGCTGTAGAAAATTGTTTAATTGAGTGACAGAAATAGTTTTTTTTTAATCCTTTGAAATGTAATGACCTATGTTTTGATATTATAATTATTTTATAATAAAACTATTTATTAATTATTGAATCTATAAGAAAGTAACAGTAATTATATATTTGTTGCAATAATTGCAGTCATTTGTATGGTTAAGTGCTAGGATACAAGGCTCTTATGGAAATTTACCGGGTTCGTTTCCCGGCTCGGCTGACGTGTAAAATTAAAATTTTTACATTTTAAAACACAAAAAAATTGAATAATATTTTCCAAATGAGAGTTTGTTATTATAATTGTATTATTTTTTATAATGTTATTGTTGAAATAAAAGCAATAAAGTATTTTATTAAGTAGGTGTGAGTTGTTAGTTGCTAAGTTGTAGAAAATTGTTTAATTGAGTGACAGAAATAGTTATTTTTTAATCCGTTGAAATGTAATGACCTATGCATTGATATAATTATTATTTTATAATAAAACTTTTTAATAATCATTGAATCTATAAGAAAGTAACAGTAATTATATATTTGTTTCAATTATTGTAGTCATTTGTATGGTTAATTTCTAAGATGCAAGGCTCTTATGGAAATTTACCGGGTTCGTTTCCCGTCTCAGCTGACGTTTATAATTAAAATTTTTACATTTTAAAACACAAAAAAATTGAATAATATTTTCCAAATAAGAGTTTGTTATTATAATTGTATTATTTTTTATAATGTAATTGTTGAATTAAAAGCAATAAAGTATTTTATTATGTAGGTGTGAGTTGTTAGTTTCTAAGCTGTAGAAAAAAATGTTTAATTGAGTGACAGAAATAGTTTTTTTTTAATCCTTTGAAATGTAATGACCTATGTTTTGATATTGTAATTATTTTATAATAAAACTATTTATTAATTATTGAATCTATAAGAAAGTAACAGTAATTATATATTTGTTGCAATAATTGCAGTCATTTGTATGGTTAAGTGCTAGGATACAAGGCTCTTATGGAAATTTACCGGGTTCGTTTCCCGGCTCGGCTGACGTGTAAAATTAAAATTTTTACATTTTAAAACACAAAAAAATTGAATAATATTTTCCAAATGAGAGTTTGTTATTATAATTGTATTATTTTTTATAATGTTATTGTTGAAATAAAAGCAATAAAGTATTTTATTAAGTAGGTGTGAGTTGTTAGTTGCTAAGTTGTAGAAAATTGTTTAATTGAGTGACAGAAATAGTTATTTTTTAATCCGTTGAAATGTAATGACCTATGCATTGATATAATTATTATTTTATAATAAAACTTTTTAATAATCATTGAATCTATAAGAAAGTAACAGTAATTATATATTTGTTTCAATTATTGTAGTCATTTGTATGGTTAATTTCTAAGATGCAAGGCTCTTATGGAAATTTACCGGGTTCGTTTCCCGTCTCAGCTGACGTTTATAATTAAAATTTTTACATTTTAAAACACAAAAAAATTGAATAATATTTTCCAAATAAGAGTTTGTTTTTATAATTGTATTATTTTTTATAATGTAATTGTTGAAATAAAAGCAATAAGTATTTTATTAAGTAGGTGTGAGTTGTTAGTTTCTAAGCTGTTGAAAATTGTTTAATTGAGTGACAAAAATAGTTTTTTTTTAATCCGTTGAAATGTAATGACTTATGTATTGATATTATAATTATTTTATAATAAAACTATTAAATAATTATTGAATCTATAAGAAAGTAACAGTAATTATATATTTGTTGCAATAATTGCAGTCATTTGTATGGTTATGTGTTAGGATGCAAGGTTCTTATGGAAATTTACCGGGTTCGTTTCCCGGCTCGGCTGACGTGTAAAATTAAAATTTTTACATTTTAAAACACACAAAAATTGAATAATATTTTTAAAATGAGAGTTTGTTATTATAATTGTATTATTTTTTATAATGTAATTGTTGAAATAAAAGCAATAAGTATTTTATTAAGTAGGTGTGAGTTGTTAGTTTCTAAGCTGTTGAAAATTGTTTAATTGAGTGAAAAAAATAGTTTTTTTTTAATCCGTTTAAATGTAATGACCTATGAATTGATATTATAATTATTTTATAATAAAACTATTTAATAATTATTGAATCTATTAGTAAGTAACAGTAATTATATATTTGTTACAATAATTGTAGTCATTTGTATGGTAATGTGTTAGGATGCAAGGTTCTTATGTAAATTTACCGGGTTCGTTTCCCGGCTAGACTGACGTGTAAAATTAAAATTTTTACATTTTAAAACACAAAAAAATTGAATAATATTTTCCAAATGAGAGTTTGTTATTATAATTGTATTATTTTTTATAATGTAATTGTTGAAATAAAAGCAATAAGTATTTTATTAAGTAGGTGTGAGTTGTTAGTTTCTAAGCTGTTGAAAATTGTTTAATTGAGTGACAAAAATAGTTTTTTTTTTAATCCGTTGAAATGTAATGACCTATGAATTGATATTATAATTATTTTATAATAAAACTATTTAATAATTATTGAATCTATTAGAAAGTAACAGTAATTATATATTTGTTACAATAATTGTAGTCAATTGTATGGTAATGTATTAGAATGCAAGGCTCTTATGGAAATTTACCGGGTTCGTTTCCCGTCTCAGCTGACGTTTATAATTAAAATTTTTACATTTTAAAACACAAAAAAATTGAATAATATTTTCCAAATAAGAGTTTGTTATTATAATTGTATTATTTTTTATAATGTAATTGTTGAAATAAAAGCAATAAAGTATTTTATTAAGTAGGTGTGAGTTGTTAGTTTCTAAGCTGTAGAAAATTGTTTAATTGAGTGACAGAAGTATTTTTTTTTTTAAACCGTTGAAATGTAATGACCTATGTATTGATATTATAATTATTTTATAATAAAACTATTTAATAATTATTGAATCTATAAGAAAGTAACAATAATTATAAATTTGTTGCAATAATTGTAGTCATTTGTATGGTTAAGTGCTAGGATACAAGGCGCTTATGGAAATTTACCGGGTTCGTTTCCCGGATCGACTGACGTGTATAATTAAAATTTTTACATTTTAAAACACACAAAAATTGAATAATATTTTCCAAATAAGAGTTTGTTATTATAATTGTTTTATTTTTTATAATGTAATTGTTGAAATAAAAGCAATAAAGTATTTTATTAAGTAGGTGTGAGTTGTTAGTTTCTAAGCTGTAGAAAATTGTTTAATTGAGTGACAGAAATTGTTTTTTTTTTAATCAATTGAAATGTAATGACCTATGTATTGATATAATTATTATTTTATAATAAAACTATTTAATAATCATTGAATCTATTAGAAAGTAACAGTAATTATATATTTGTTACAATAATTGTAGTCATTTGTATAGTTATGTGTAAGGATGCAAGGCTCTTATGGAAATTTACCGGGTTCGTTTCCCGGCTCGACTGACGTTTATAATTAAAATTTTTACATTTTAAACCACACAACAATTAAATAATATTTTCCAAATAAGAGTTTGTTATTATAATTGTATTATTTTTTATAATGTAATTATATATTTGTTGCAATAATTCTAGTCTTTTGAGTTGCTCAGTGGTACCATGTTAGGCTCTTATGGAAATTTACTGGGTTCGTTTCCCGGCACGGCTGACGTGTATAATTAAAATATTTACATTTTAAAACAACAAAAAATTGAATAATATTTTCCAAATAAGAGTTTGTTATTATAATTGTATTATTTTTTATAATGTAATTGTTGAAATAAAAGCAATAAAGTATTTTATTAAGTAGGTGTGAGTTGTTAGTTTCTAAGTTGTAAAAAATTGTTTAATTGAGTGACAGAAATAGTTTTTTTTTAATTCGTTGAAATGTTATGACCTATGTATTGATATTATTATTATTTTATAATAAAACTATTTAATAATTATTGAATCTATTAGAAAGTAACAGTAATTATATATTTGTTACAATAATTATAGTCATTTGTATGGTAGTGTTTGGATGCAAAGCTCTTATGGAAATTTACCAGGTTCGTTTCCCGGCTAGGCTGACGTGTATAATTAAAATTTTTACATTTTAAAACACAAAAAAATTGAATAATATTTTCCAAATAAGAGTTTGTTTTTATAATTGTATTATTTTTTATAATGTAATTGTTGAAATAAAAGCAATAAAGTATTTTATTAAGTAGGTGTGAGTTGTTAGTTTCTAAGTTGTAGAAAATTGTTTAATTGAGTGACAGAAATAGTTTTTTTTTAATTCGTTGAAATGTAATGACCTATGTATTGATATTATAATTATTTTATAATAAAACTATTTATTAATTATTGAATCTATAAGAAAGTAACAGTAATTATATATTTGTTGCAATAATTGCAGTCATTTGTATGGTTAAGTGCTAGGATACAAGGCTCTTATGGAAATTTACCGGGTTCGTTTCCCGGCTCGGCTGACGTGTAAAATTAAAATTTTTACATTTTAAAACACAAAAAAATTGAATAATATTTTCCAAATAAGAGTTTGTTATTATAATTGTATTATTTTTTATAATGTAATTGTTGAAATAAAAGCAATAAGTATTTTATTAAGTAGGTGTGAGTTGTTAGTTTCTAAGCTGTTGAAAATTGTTTAATTGAGTGACAAAAATAGTTTTTTTTTAATCCGTTGAAATGTAATGACTTATGTATTGATATTATAATTATTTTATAATAAAACTATTAAATAATTATTGAATCTTTTAGAAAGTAACAGTAATTATATATTTGTTACAATAATTGTAGTCATTTGTATGGTTATGTGTTAGGATGCAAGGTTCTTATGGAAAAAAACCGGGTTCGTTTCCCGGCTCGACTAACGTTTATAATTGAAATTTTTACATTTTAAAACACACAAAAATTGAATAATATTTTCCAAATGAGAGTTTGTTATTATAATTGTATTATTTTTTATAATGTAATTGTTGAAATAAAAGCAATAAGTATTTTATTAAGTAGGTGTGAGTTGTTAGTTTCTAAGCTGTAGAAAATTGTTTAATTGAGTGACAAAAATAGTTTTTTTTTAATCCGTTGAAATGTAATGACCTATGAATTGATATTATAATTATTTTATAATAATACTATTTAATAATTATTGAATCTTTAAGAAAGTAACAGTAATTATATATTTGTTACAATAATTGTAGTCACTTGTATGGTTAAGTTTTAGGATGAAAGGCTCTTATGGAAATTTACCGGGTTCGTTTCCCGGCTCGGCTGAAGTGTATAATTAAAATTTTTACATTTTAAAACACAAAAAAATTGAATAATATTTTCCAAATATGAGTTTGTTAATATAATTGTATTATTTTTTATAATATAATTTTTGAAATAAAAGCAATAAAGTATTTTATTAAGTAGGTGTGAGTTGTTAGTTTCTAAGCTGTAGAAAATTGTTTAATTGCGTGACAGAAATAGTTTTTTTTTAATCCCTTGAAATGTGTATAATTAAAATTTTTACACTTTAAAACACAAAAAAATTGAATTATATTTTCCAAATAAGAGTTTGTTATTATAATTGTATTATTTTTTATAATGTAATTGTTGAAATAAAAGCAATAAAGTATTTTATTAAGTAGGTGTGAGTTGTTAGATTCTAAGCTGTAGAAAATTGTTTAATTGAGTGACAGAAATAGTTTTTTTTTAATCCGTTGAAATGTAATGACCTATGTATTTATATAATTATTATTTTATAATATAACTTTATAATAATCATTGAATCTATAAGAAAGTAACAGTAATTATATATTTGTTTCAATTATTGTAGTCATTTGTCGGGTTATGTGTTAGGATGCAAGGTTCTTATGGAAAATCACCGGGTTCGTTACCCGTCTCGACTGACGTGTATAACCATGGTTGAGTTTTTTTTTAATCCGTTGAAATGTAATGACCTATGTATTGATTTAATTATTATTTTATAATAAAACTATTTAATAATCATTGAATCTATTAGAAAGTAACAGTAATTATATATTTGTTGCAATAATTATAGTCATTTGTATGGTTATGTGTTAGGATGCAAAGCTCTTTTGGAAATTTACCGGGTTCGTTTCCCAGCTCGGCTGACGTGTATAATTAAAATTTTTACATTTTAAAACACAAAAAAATTGAATAATATTTTCCAAATAAGAGTTTGTTATTATAATTGTATTATTTTTTACAATGTAATTGTTGAAATAAAAGCAATAGAGTATTTTATTAAGTAGGTGTGAGTTGTTAGTTGCTAAGTTGTAGAAAATTGTTTAATTGACAGAAATAGTTTTTTTTTTAATCAATTGAAATGTAATGACCTATGTATTGATATAATTATTATTTTATAATAAAACTATTTAATAATCATTGAATCTATTAGAAAGTAACAGTAATTATATATTTGTTACAATAATTGTAGTCATTTGTATGGTTATGTGTGAGGTTGCAGGGCTCTTATGGAAATTTACCGGGTTCGTTTCCCGGCTCGACTGACGTTTATAATTAAAATTTTTACATTTTAAACCACACAAAAATTGAATAATATTTTCGAAATAAGAGTTTGTTATTATAATTGTATTATTTTTTATAATGTAATTATATATTTGTTGCAATAATTCTAGTCTTTTGAGTTGCTCAGTGGTACCATGTTAGGCTCTTATGGAAATTTACCGGGTTCGTTTTCCGGCTCAGCTGACGAATTAAAATTTTTACATTTTAAAACTCAAAAAAATTGAATAATATTTTCCAAATAAGAGTTTGTCATTATAATTGTATTATTTTTTATAATGTAATTGTTGAAATAAAAGCAATAAAGTATTTTATTAAGTAGGTGTGAGTTGTTAGTTGCTAAGTTGTAGAAAATTGTTTAATTGAGTGACAGAAATATTTTTTTTTTTTAAACCGTTGAAATGTAATGACCTATGTATTGATATTATAATTATTTTATAATAAAACTATTTAAAAATTATTGAATCTATTAGAAAGTAACAGTAATTATATATTTGTTACAATAATTGTAGTCATTTGTATGGTTATGTGTGAGGATGCAGGGCTCTTATGGATATTTACCGGGTTCGTTTCCCGGCTCGACTGACGAGTATTATTAAAATTTTTACATTTTAAACCACAAAATAATTGAATAATATTTTCCAAATAAGACTTTGTTATTATAATTGTATTATTTTTTACAATGTTATTGTTGAAATAAAACCAATAGAGTATTTTATTAAGTAGGTGTGAGTTGTTAGTTGCTAAGTTGTAGAAAATTGTTTAATTGAGTGACAGAAATATTTTTTTTTTTTAAACCGTTGAAATGTAATGACCTATGTATTGATATTATAATTATTTTATAATAAAACTATTTAAAAATTATTGAATCTATTAGAAAGTAACAGTAATTATATATTTGTTACAATAATTGTAGTCATTTGTATGGTTATGTGTGAGGATGCAGGGCTCTTATGGATATTTACCGGGTTCGTTTCCCGGCTCGACTGACGAGTATTATTAAAATTTTTACATTTTAAACCACAAAATAATTGAATAATATTTTCCAAATAAGACTTTGTTATTATAATTGTATAATTTTTTATAATGTAATAATATATTTGTTTAAAATTAATAGTCATTGGATTGGATGAGTGTTTAGCGTATTTGGCTTTTATAAAGAGAACCCGCGTTCGAATCCCGGCTCGACTGCCAAGTTAATTTAATTTATTTTACATTTTAAACCCAACCCAACCCAACCCTACCCAACCCAACCTAACCAAACTCAACCCAACCCAACCCAACCCAACCCAACAACAGAATAAAGTGAATATTATTTTTCAAATAAGAATTTGTTATTATAATTGTATAATTTTTTATAATGCAATGATATATTTGTTTAACATTTATAGATATTGGAGTGGTTGAGTGATTAGTGTACTTGGCTCTTATGCAGAGATCCCGTGTTTGATACCAGGCTAGACCGACAAGTAAAATTATTTTTTTTTACATTTTAAACCCAACCCAACCCAACCCAACAACAGAATAAAGTGAATATTATTTTTCAAATAAGATTTTGTTATTATATTTTTTACTTTATTTAAGTAGGTATATGTCCCTTGTCATCTTGATACTGTACGTAAACCCTAAAAAATCTCAAGAGATTAATACACAACAAAATTAACATACAATGTTTTATATTCATATAGTATATAACAACTAATTTTGTATGATTGTTTTTCTTAATCTAAATTAATTTGTGGTTGTTATTTTTAACTGCGAAAAGTTTTGAAACAAAATCATTTTTTGGTTTTTAAAATGAATTTCCGCGATATTTGTTCATTTTTTCAATTTATTTATATTGAAATTTTTACTCAATGCACGGCTACATGATAATAGATTTGTAAAGTCGCGAAACTTTGTTATCGATTATTGTGTTTTCCAACAGTTAAAAATGTAAAAATATTATGCATTAAGATTTTGATTCTTGGTCAATTAACTAACTCTTCAAATTTATTCAGATAAATAATACATATTGCCCGCATTGTAATAATTGTGTTTGGATTCAAGAAGCCGTATTGAATTTTTTTAAGCCAGATTGTAATTAATATAAATAAAACATTTTTTTTTTAACAGTATATTTTTTTAAGCCATGTAACCAAAGGACCTACACATATAAATTAATGTTTATTTAAAGCATCCGAACATCTTAAATATCATTATATATAGGAAGTTTTGCATTAAAAATATGTTCGAAAAATACTTGAAATGGGAAGGAATCGCTTGAACATCCTTGGCTCAACCCAACCCAACCCAACCAAAGTGAATATTATTTTAAAATAAGATTTTGTTATTATAATTGTATAATTTTTTATAATGTAATAATATATTTGTTTAAAATTAATAGTCATTGGATTGGATGAGTGTTTAGCGTATTTGGCTTTTATAAAGAGAACCTGCGTTCGAATCCCGGCTCGACTGCCAAGTTAATTTAATTTATTTTACATTTCAAACCCAACCCAACCCAAACCTACCCAACCCAACCTAACCAAACTCAACCCAACCCAACCCAACCCAACCCAACCCAACCCAACCCAACAACACAATATAGTGAATATTATTTTTCAAATAAGAATTTGTTATTATAATTGTATAATTTTTTATAATACAATGATATATTTGTTTAACATTTATAGATATTGGAGTGGTTGAGTGATTAGTGTACTTGGCTCTTATGCAGAGATCCCGTGTTTGATACCAGGCTAGACCGACAAGTAAAATTATTTTTTTTTACATTTTAAACCCAACCCAACCCAACCCAACAACAGAATAAAGTGAATATTATTTTCCAAATAAGATTTTGTTATTATATTTTTTACTTTATTTAAGTAGGTATATGTCCCTTGTCTTCTTGATACTGTACGCAAAGCCTAAAAAATCCCAAGAGATTAATACACAACAAAATTAACATACAATGTTTTATATTCATATAGTATACAATAACTAATTTTGTATGATTTTTTTTCTTAATCTAAATAAATTTGTGGTTGTTATTTTTAACTGCGAAAAGTTTTGAAACAAAATCATTTCTTTGGTTTTTAAAATGAATTTCCGCGATATTTGTTCATTGTTTCAATTTATTTATATTGAAATTTTTACCCAATGCACGGCTACGTGATAATAGATTTGTAAAGCCGCGAAACCTTGTTATCGATTATCGTGTTTTCCAACAGTTAAAAACGTAAAAATATTATGCATTAAGAGTTTGATTCTTGGTCAATTTACTAACTCTTCAAATTTATTCAGATAAATAATACATATTGCTCGCATTGTAATTGTGTTTGGATTCAAGTAGCCGTATTAAATTAACCCAACCCAACCCAACCCAACCCAACCCAACCCAACTCAACCCAACCCAACCCATACCCAACCCAACCCAACCCATACCCAACCCAACCCAACCCAAAAATAAGATTTTGTTAGTATAATTGTATAATTGTTTATAATGTAATAATATATTTGTTTAAAATTAATAGTCATTGGATTGGCTGAGTGTTTAGCGTACTTGGCTCTTATAAAGAGACCCCAAGTTCGAATCTCGGCTCGATTGCCAAGTAAATTTAATTTTTTTAACATTTTAAACACAACCCAATCGAACCATACCCAACCCAACCCAACTCAACCCAACCCAACCCAACCTAACCCAACCCAACCCAACCCAAACCAACCCAATCCAACCCAACCCAACCCAACCCAACCCAACCCAACCCAACCCAACAACAGAATAAAGTGAATATAATTTTTCAAATACGATTTTGTTATTATAATTGTATAATTCTTTATAATGTAATGATATATTTGTTTAACATTTATATATATTGGAGTGGCTGAGTGTTTAGCGTACTTGGCTCTTATAAAGAGACCACGCGTTCGAATCCCGGCTCGACTGAGAAGTAAATTTAATTTTTTTTACATTTTAAACCCAACCCAACCCAACTCAACCCAACCCAACCCAAACCAACCCAACCCAACCCAACCCAAACCAACCAAACCCAACCCAACCCAAACCCAAGCCAACACAACCCAACCCAACAAAACTCAACCCAATCCAACCCAAACCCAACCCTACCCAACCCAACAACAGAATAAAGTGAATATTATTTTTCAAATAAGAATTTGTTATTATAATTGTATAATTTTTTATAATGCAATAATATATTTGTTTAACTTTTATAGATATTGGAGTGGTTGAGTGATTAGTGTACTTGGCTCTTATGCAGAGATCCCGTGTTCGATACCTGGCTAGACCGACAAGTAAAATTATTATTTTTTTCATTTTAAAACCCAACCCAACCCAACCCAACAACAGAATAAAGTGAATATTATTTTCCAAATAAAATTTTGTTATTATATTTTTTACTTTATTTAAGTAGGTATATGTCCCTTGTTTTCTTGATACTGTACGCAAAGACTAAAAAATCTCAAGAGATTAATACACAACAAAATTAACATAAAATGTTTTATATTCATATAGATTACAATAACTAATTTTGTATGATTTTTTTTCTTAATCTAAATAAATTTGTGGTTGTTATTTTTTACTGCGAAAAGTTTTGAAACAAAATCATTTCTTTGGTTTTTAAAATGAATTTCCGCGATATTTGTTCATTGTTTCAATTTATTTATATTGAAATTTTTACCCAATGCCCGGCTACGTGATAATAGATTTGTAAAGCCGCGAAACTTTGTTATCGATTATTGTGTTTTCCAACAGTTAAAAACGTAAAAATATTATGCATTAAGAGTTTGATTCTTGGTCTATTTACTAACTCTTCAAATTTATTCAGATAAATAATACATATTGCTCGCATTGTAAATGTGTTTGGATTCAAGAAGCCGGAATGAAATAACCCAACCCAACCCAACCCAACCAAAGTGAATATTATTTTAAAATAAGATTTTGTTATTATAATTGTATAATTTTTTATAATGTAATAATATATTTGTTTAAAATTAATAGACATTGGATTGGCAGAGTGTTTAGCGTACTTGGCTCTTATAAAGATACCCCAAGTTCGAATCCCGGCTCGACTGACAAGTATATTTAATTTTTTTTACATTTTAAACCAAACCCAACCCAACCCAACCCAACCCAACCCAACCCAACCCAACTCAACCCAACCCAACCCAACCCAACCCAACCCAACCCAACCCAACCCAACCCAACCCAACCCAACCCAACCCAACCCTACCAAACCCAACCCAACCCAACCCAACCCAACCCAACCCAACCCAACCCAACCCAACCCAACCCAACCCAACCCAACCCAACCCAACCCAAACCAACCCAACCAAACCCAACCCAACCTAACCAAACTCAACCCAACCCAACCCAACTCAACCCAACCCAACCCAACCCAACCCAACAACAGAATAAAGTGAATATTATTTTTCAAATAAGAATTTGTTATTATAATTGTATAATTTTTTATAATGCAATAATATTTTGTTTAACTTTTATAGATATTGGAGTGGTTGAGTGATTAGTGTACTTGGCTCTTATGCAGAGATCCCGTGTTCGATACCTGGCTAGACCGACAAGTAAAATTATTTTTTTTTACATTTTAAACCCAACCCAACCCAACAACAGAATAAAGTGAATATTCTTTTCCAAATAAGATTTTGTTATTATATTTTTTACTTTATTTAAGTAGGTATATGTCCCTTGTTTTCTTGATACTGTACGCAAAGCCTAAAAAATCTCAAGAGATACACAACAAAATTAACATACAATGTTTTATATTCATATAGTATACAATAACTAATTTTGAATGATTTTTTTTCTTAATCTAAATAAATTTGCGGTTGTTATTTTTAACTGCGAAAAGTTTTGAAACATAATCATTTCTTTGGTTTTTAAAATGAATTTCCTCGAAATTTGTTCATTGTTTCAATTTATTTATATTGAAATTTTTACCCAATGCACGGCTACGTGATAATAGATTTGTAAAGCCGCGAAACTTTGTTATCGATTATTGTGTTTTCCAACAGTTAAAAACGTAAAAATATTAAGCATTAAGAGTTTGATTCTTGGTCAATTTACTAACTCTTCAAATTTATTCAGATAAATAATACATATTGCTCGCATTGTAATTGTGTTTGGATTCAAGAAGCCGTATTGAATTAACCCAACCCAACCCAACTCAACCCAACCCAACCGATACCCAACCCAACCCAACCCAACCCAACCAAAGTGAATATTATTTTAAAATAAGATTTTGTTATTATAATTGTATAATATTTTATAATGTAATAATAAATTTTTTTAAAATTAATAGTCATTGGATTGGCTGAGTGTTTAGCGTACTTGGCTCTTATAAAGATACCTCAAGTTCAAATCCCGGCTCGACTGACAAGTAAATTTAATTTTTTTTACATTTTAAACCCAACCCAACCCAACCATACCCAACCCAACCCAACCCAACCCAACCCAACCCAACCCAACCCAACCCAACCCAACGCAACCCAACCCAACCAAACCCAACCCAACCCAACAACAAAATATAGTGAATATTATTTTCCAAATAAGATTTTGTTATTATATTTTTTACTTTATTTAAGTAGGTATATGTCCCTTGTTTTCTTGATACTGTACGCAAAGCCTAAAAAATCTCAAGAGATTAATACACAACAAAATTAACATAAAATGTTTAATATTCATATAGTATACAATAACTAATTTTGTATGATTTTTTTTCTTAATCTTAATAAATTTTTGGTTGTTATTTTTAACTGCGAAAAGTCTTGAAACAAAATCATTTCTTTGGTTTTAAAAATGAATTTCCGCGATATTTGTTCATTGTTTCAATTTATTTATATTGAAATTTTTACCCAATGCACGGCTACGTGATAATAGATTTGTAAAGCCGCGAAACCTTGTTATCGATTATTGTGTTTTCCAACAGTTAAAAACGTAAAAATATTATGCATTAAGAGTTTGATTCTTGGTCAATTTACTAACTCTTCAAATTTATTCATATAAATAATACATATTGCTCGCATTGTAAATGTGTTTGGATTCAAGAAGCCGTATTGAATTAACCCAACCCAACCCAACTCAACCCAACCCAACCAAAGTGAAAATTATTTTAAAATAAGATTTTGTTATTATAATTGTATAATTTTTTATAATGTAATAATATATTTGTTTAAAATTAATAGTCATTGGATTGGCTGAGTGTTTAGCGTACTTGGCTCTTAAAATGATACCCCAAGTTCGAATCCCGGCTCGACTGACAAGTTAATTTTATTTTTTTTACATTTTAAACCAAACCCAACCCAACCATACCCAACCCAACCCAACTCAACCCAACCCAACCCAACCCAACCCAACCCAACCCAACCCAACCCAACCCAACCAAACCCAACCCCACCCTACCCAACCCAACCCAACCCAACCCAACCCAACAACAGAATAAAGTGAATATTATTTTTCAAATAAGATTTTGTTATTTTAATTGTATAATTTTTTATAATGTAATAATATATTTGTTTAAAATTAATAGTCATTGGATTGGCTGAGTGTTTAGTGTACTTGGGTCTTATAAATATACCCCAAGTTCGAATCCCGGCTCGACTGACAAGTAAATTTTTTTTTTTACATTTTAAACCCAACCCAAACCAACCATACCGAACCCAACCCAACCCAACTCAACCCAACCCAACCCAACCAAACCCAACCCAACCAAACCCAACCCATACCAACCCAACCCAACCCAACCGAACCCAACACAACCCAACCCAACAACAGAATAAAGTGAATATTATTTTTCAAATAAGATTTTGTTATTATAATTGTATAATTTTTTATAATGTAATAATATATTTGTTTAAAATTAATTGTCATTGGATTGGATGAGTGTTTAGCGTACTTGGCTATTATAAAGAGACCCCAAGTTCGAATCCAGGCTCGACTGACAAGTAAATTTATTTTTTTTACATTTTAAACCCAACCCAACCCAACCATACCCAACCCAACCCAACCCAACTCAAACCAACCCAAAACAAACCAACCCAACCCAACCCAACCCAACCGAACCCAACCCAACCCAACCCAACCCAACCCAACAACAGAATAAAGTGAATATTATTTTTCAAATAAGATTTTGTTAATTTAATTGTATAATTTTTTATAATGTTATGATATATTTGTTTAACATTTATAGATATTGGAGTGGCTGAGTGTTTAGCGTACTTGTCTCTTATAAAGAGACCACGCGTTCGAATCCCGGCTCGACTGAGAAATAAATTTAATTTTTTTTACATTTTAAACCCAACCCAACCCAACTCAAACCAACCCAACTCAACCCAACCCAACCTAACCCAACCCAAACCAACCCAACCCAACCCAACCCAACCCAACCCAACCCAACCCAAACCCAACCCATCCCAACCCAACCCAACCCAACCTAACCCAACCAAACCCAACCCAACCAAACCCAACCTAACTAAACCCAACCTAACTCAACCCAACTCAACCCAACCCAACCCAACCCAACCCAACCCAACCCAACACAACCCAACCAAAGTGAATATTATTTTTCAAATAAGATTTTGTTATTATAATTGTATAATTTTTTATAATGTAATAATATATTTGTTAAAAATTAATAGTCATTGGATTGGATGAGTGTTTAGCGTATTTGGCTCTTATAAAGAGACCGCGCGTACGAATCCCGGCTCGACTGACAAGTAAATTTAATTTATTTTACATTTTAAACCCAACCCAACCCAACCCAACCCAACCCAACCAAACTCAACCCAACCCAACCCAACCCAACCCGACCCAACCCAACCCAACCCAACAACAGAATAAAGTGAATATTATTTTCCAAATAAGATTTTGTTATTATATTTTTTACTTTATTTAAGTAGGTATATGTCCCTTGTTTCTTGATACTGTACGCAAAGCCTAAAAAATCTCAAGAGATTAATACACAACAAAATTAACATAAAATGTTTTATATTCATATAGTATACAATAACTAATTTTGTATGATTTTTTTTCTTAATCTAAATAAATTTGTGGTTGTTATTTTTAACTGCAAAAAGTTTTGAAACAAAATCATTTCTTTGGTTTTTAAAATGAATTTCCGCGATATTTGTTCATTGTTTCAATTTATTTATATTGAAATTTTTACCCAATGCACGGCTACGTGATAATAGATTTGTAAAGGCGCGAAACTCTGTTATCGATTATCGTGTTTTCCAACAGTTAAAAACGTAAAAATATTATGCATTAAGAGTTTGATTCTTGGTCAATTTACTAACTCTTCAAATTTATTCAGATAAATAATACATATTGCTCGCATTGTAATTGTGTTTGGATTCAAGTAGCCGTATTAAATTAACCCAACCCAACCCAACCCAACCCAACCCAACCCAACCCAACCCAACTCAACCCAACCCAACCCATACCCAACCCAACATAACCCATACCCAACCCAACCATACCCAAATATTATTTTTCAAATAAGATTTTGTTATTATAATTGTATAATTTTTTATAATGTAATAATATATTTGTTTAAAATTAATAGTCATTGGATTGGCTGAGTGTTTAGCGTACTTGGCTCTTATAAAGAGACCCCAAGTTCCAAGCTCGGCTCGACTGACAAGTAAATTTAATTTTTTTTACATTTTAAACCCAACCCAACCCAACCATACCCAACCCAACCCAACTCAACCCAACCCAACCCAACCCAACCCAAACCAACCCAATCCAACCCAACCCAACTCAACCCAACCCAACCCAAACCAAACCAACCCAACCCAACCCAACCCAACCCAAACCAACCAAACCCAACCCAACCCAATCCAACCCAACACAACCCATCCCATCCCAACCAAACTCAAGCCAATCCAACCAAACCTTACCCAACCCAACAACAGAATAAAGTGAATATTATTTTTCAAATAAGAATTTGTTATTATAATTGTATAATTTTTTATAATGCAATGATATATTTGTTTAACTTCTATAGATATTGGAGTGGTTGAGTGATTAGTGTACTTGGCTCTTATGCAGAGATCCCGTGTTCGATACCTGGCTAGACCGACAAGTAAAATTATTATTTTTTTCATTTTAAACCCAACCCAACCCAACCCAACAACAGAATAAAGTGAATATTATTTTCCAAATAAGATTTTGTTATTATATTTTTTACTTTATTTAAGTAGGTATATGTCCTTTGTTTTCTTGATACTGTACGCAAAGACTAAAAAATCTCAAGAGATTAATACACAACAAAATTAACATAAAATGTTTTATATTCATATAGATTACAATAACTAATTTTGTATGATTTTTTTTCTTAATCTAAATAAATTTGTGGTTGTTATTTTTTACTGCGAAAAGTTTTGAAACAAAATCATTTCTTTGGTTTTTAAAATGAATTTCCGCGATATTTGTTCATTGTTTCAATTTATTTATATTGAAATTTTTACCCAATGCCCGGCTACGTGATAATAGATTTGTAAAGCCGCGAAACTTTGTTATCGATTATTGTGTTTTCCAACAGTTAAAAACGTAAAAATATTATGCATTAAGAGTTTGATTCTTGGTCAATTTACTAACTCTTCAAATTTATTCAGATAAATAATACATATTGCTCGCATTGTAAATGTGTTTGGATTCAAGAAGCCGGAATGAAATAACCCAACCCAACCCAACCCAACCAAAGTGAATATTATTTTAAAATAAGATTTTGTTATTATAATTGTATAATATTTTATAATGTAATAATAAATTTTTTTAAAATTAATAGTCATTGGATTGGCTGAGTGTTTAGCGTACTTGGCTCTTATAAAGATACCTCAAGTTCAAATCCCGGCTCGACTGACAAGTAAATTTAATTTTTTTTACATTTTAAACCCAACCCAACCCAACCATACCCAACCCAACCCAACCCAACCCAACCCAACCCAACCCAACCCAACCCAACCCAACCCAACCCAACCCAACCCAACCCAACCCAACCCAACCCAACCCAACCCAACCCAACCCAACCCAACCCAACCCAACCCAACCAAACCCAACCCAACAACAGAATAAAGTGAATATTATTTTCCAAATAAGATTTTGTTATTATATTTTTTACTTTATTTAAGTAGGTATATGTCCCTTGTTTTCTTGATACTGTACGCAAAGCCTAAAAAATCTCAAGAGATTAATACACAACAAAATTAACATAAAATGTTTTATATTCATATAGTATACAATAACTAATTTTGTATGATTTTTTTTCTTAATCTAAATAAATTTGTGGTTGTTATTTTTAACTGCGAAAAGTTTTGAAACAAAATCATTTCTTTGGTTTTTAAAATGAATTTCCGCGATATTTGTTCATTGTTTCAATTTATTTATATTGAAATTTTTACCCAATGCCCGGCTACGTGATAATAGATTTGTAAAGCCGCGAAACCTTGTTATCGATTATTGTGTTTTCCAACAGTTAAAAACGTAAAAATATTATGCATTAAGAGTTTGATTCTTGGTCAATTTACTAACTCTTCAAATTTATTCAGATAAATAATACATATTGCTCGCATTGTAAATGTGTTTGGATTCAAGAAGCCGTATTGAATTAACCCAACCCAACCCAACCCAACCCAACCAAAGTGAATATTATTTTAAAATAAGATTTTGTTATTATAATTGTATAATTTTTTATAATGTAATAATATATTTGTTTAAAATTAATAGTCATTGGATTGGCTGAGTGTTTAGCGTACTTGGCTCTTATAACGATACCCCAAGTTCGAATCCCGGCTCGACTGACAAGTAAATTTAATTTTTTTTACATTTTAAACCCAACCCAACCCAACCATACCCAACCCAACCCAACTCAACCCAACCCAACCCAACCCAACCCAACCCAACCCAACCCAACCCAACCCAACCCAACCCAACCCAACCCAACCCAACCCAACCCAACCAACCCCAACCCAACCCAACCCAACCCAACCCAACCCAACAACAGAATAAAGTGAATATTATTTTTCAAATAAGATTTTGTTATTTTAATTGTATAATTTTTTATAATGTAATAATATATTTGTTTAAAATTAATAGTCATTGGATTGGCTGAGTGTTTAGTGTACTTGGGTCTTATAAATATACCCCAAGTTCGAATCCCGGCTCGACTGACAAGTAAATTTTTTTTTTTTACATTTTAAACCCAACCCAAACCAACCATACCGAACCCAACCCAACCCAACTCAACCCAACCCAACCCAATCAAACCCAACCCAACCAAACCCAACCCATACCGACCCAACCCAACCCAACCGAACCCAACACAACCCAACCCAACAACAGAATAAAGTGAATATTATTTTTCAAATAAGATTTTGTTATTATAATTGTATAATTTTTTATAATGTAATAATATATTTGTTTAAAATTAATTGTCATTGGATTGGATGAGTGTTTAGCGTACTTGGCTATTATAAAGAGACCCCAAGTTCGAATCCAGGCTCGACTGACAAGTAAATTTATTTTTTTTACATTTTAAACCCAACCCAACCCAACCATACCCAACCCAACCCAAAACAAACCAACCCAACCCAACCCAACCCAACCGAACCCAACCCAACCCAACCCAACCCAACCCAACCCAACAACAGAATAAAGTGAATATTATTTTTCAAATAAGATTTTGTTATTATAATTGTATAATTTTTTATAATGTAATAATATATTTGTTTAAAATTAATAGTCATTGGATTGGCTGAGTGTTTAGCGTACTTGGCTCTTATAAAGAGACCCCGCGTTCGAATCCCGGCTCGACTGACAAGTAAATTTAATTTATTTTACATTTTAAACCCAACCCAACCCAATGCAACCCAACCCAACCCAACCCAACCCAACCAAACTCAACCCAACCCAACCCAACCTAAACCAACCCAACCCAACCCAACAACAGAATAAAGTGAATATTATTTTTCAAATAAGATTTTGTTATTATATTTTTTACTTTATTTAAGTAGGTATATGTCCCTTGTTTTCTTGATACTGTACGCAAAGCCTAAAAAATCTCAAGAGATTAATACACAACAAAATTAACATAAAATGTTTTATATTCATATAGTATACAATAACTAATTTTGTATGATTTTTTTTCTTAATCTAAATAAATTTGTGGTTGTTATTTTTAACTGCAAAAAGTTTTGAAACAAAATCATTTCTTTGGTTTTTAAAATGAATTTCCGCGATATTTGTTCATTGTTTCAATTTATTTATATTGAAATTTTTACCCAATGCACGGCTACGTGATAATAGATTTGTAAAGGCACGAAACTTTGTTATCGATTATTGTGTTTTCCAACAGTTAAAAACGTAAAAATATTATGCATTAAGAGTTTGATTCTTGGTCAATTTACTAACTCTTCAAATTTATTCAGATAAATAATACATATTGCTCGCATTGTAAATGTGTTTGGATTCAAGAAGCCGTATTGAATTAACCCAACCCAACCCAACCCAACTCAACCCAACCCAACCCATACCCAATCCAACCCAACCCAACCCAACCAAAGTGAATATTATTTTAAAATAAGATTTTGTAATTATAATTGTATAATTTTTTATAATGTAATAATATATTTGTTTAAAATTAATAGTCATTGGATTGGCTGAGTGTTTAGCGTACTTGGCTCTTATAACGATACCCCAAGTTCGAATCCCGGCTCGACTGACAAGTAAATTTAATTTATTTTACATTTTAAATCCAACCCAACCCAATCCAACCCAACCCAACCCATCCCATCCCAACCAAACTCAACCCAATCCAACCAAACCTAAACCAACCCAACCCAACCCAACAACAGAATAAAGTGAATATTATTTTTCAAATAAGATTTTATTATTATAATTGTATAATTTTTTATAATGTAATGATATATTTGTTTAACATTTATAGATATTGGAGTGGCTGAGTGTTTAGCGTACTTGGCTCTTATAAAGAGACCACGCGTTCGAATCCCGGCTCGACTGAGAAGTAAATTTAATTTTTTTTACATTTTAAACCCAACCCAACCCAACCCAACCCAACCCAACTCAACCCAACCCAACTCAACCCAACCCAACCCAACCCAACCCAACCCAACCCAACCCAACCCAACACAACCCAACCCAACCCAACCAAAGTGAATATTATTTTTAAAATAAGATTTTGTTATTATAATTGTATAATTTTTTATAATGTAATAATATATTTGTTTAAAATTAATAGTCATTGGATTGGCTGAGCGTACTTGGCTCTTATAAAGAGACCCCGCGTTCGAATCCCGTCTCGAATGAAAAGTAAATTTAATTTTTTGTACATTTTAAACCCAACCCAACCCAATCCAACAACAGAATAAATTGAATTTTATTTTTCAAATAAGATTTTGTTATTATAATTGTATAATTTTTTATAATGTAATAATATATTTGTTTAACTTTTATAGATATTGGAGTGGTTGAGTGATTAGTGTACTTGGCTCTTATGCAGAGATCCCGTGTTCGATACCTGGCTAGACCGACAAGTAAAATTATTTTTTTTTACATTTTAAACCCAACCCAACCCAACCATACCCAACCCAACCCAACTAAACCCAACCCAACCCAACTCAACCCAACCCAACCCAACCCAACCCAACCCAACCCAACCCAACCCAACCCAACCCAACCCAACCCAACCCAACCCAACCCAACAACAGAATAAAGTGAATATTATTTTTCAAATAAGATTTTGTTATTATAATTGTATAATTTTTTATAATGTAATAATATATTTGTTTAAAATTAATAGTCATTGGATTGGCTGAGTGTTTAGCGTATTTGGCTCTTATAAAGAGACCCCGCGTTCGAATCCCGGCTCGACTGACAAGTAAATTTAATTTATTTTACATTTTAAACCCAACCCAACCCAACCCAACCCAACCAAACTCAACCCAATCCAACTCAACCCAACCCAACCCAACAACAGAATAATGTGAATTTTATTTTTCAAATAGGAATTTGTTATTATAATTGTATAATTTTTTATAATGCAATAATATATTTGTTTAACTTTTATAGATATAGGAGTGGTTGAGTGATAAGTGTACTTGGCTCTTATGCAGAGATCCCGTGTTCGATACCTGGCAAGACCGACAAGTAAAATTACAACCCAACCCAACAACAGAATAAAGTGAATATTATTTTCCAAATAAGATTTTGTTATTATATTTTTTACTTTATTTAAGTAGGTATATGTCCCTTGTTTTCTTGATACTGTACGCAAAGCCTAAAAAATCTCAAGAGATTAATACACAACAAAATTAACATAAAATGTTTTATATTCATATAGTATACAATAACTAATTTTGTATGATTTTTTTTCTTAATCTAAATAAATTTGTGGTTGTTATTTTTAACTGCGAAAAGTTTTGAAACAAAATCATTTCTTTGGTTTTTAAAATGAATTTCCGCGATATTTGTTCATTGTTTCAATTTATTTATATTGAAATTTTTACCTAATGCACGGCTACGTGATAATATATTTGTAAAGCCGCGAAACTTTGTTATCGATTATTGTTTTTTCCAACAGTTAAAAACGTAAAAATATTATTCATTAAGAGTTTGTTTCTTGGTCAATTTACTAACTCTTCAAATTTATTTAGATAAATAATACATATTGCTCGCATTGTAATTGTGTTTGGATTCAAGAAGCCATATTGAATTAACCAAACCCTAACCAAACCCAACCCAACCAAACTCAACCCAACCCAACCCAACCCAACCCAACCCAACCCAACCCAACCCAACCCAACCCAACCAAACTCAACCCAACCCAACCCAACCCAACCCGACCCAACCCAACCCAACCCAACAACAGAATAAAGTGAATATTATTTTCCAAATAAGATTTTGTTATTAT